>JANKKC010045201.1:0-32691 GCA_026225755.1 Bursera bipinnata
TATAAGTAAGTTATCAAGTTGTCAAAGAATAGTGATACTTGGCTATGCCAATACCCAATAAATATGGGACAAGTTATCAAATGCTTTACTTAATAGCTCGACAACTTAGACAATTTAGTTAAGCAATCAAAAAAATTAAGATTAAGCAAAACTTAGTACAATCCTCTCAACTTAGCTACTGTATGTATTTTCTCTTTATTTAGTATATGGTGATGCACTAAAACCTTGAGGGGCAAAGCTTGAAGGATTTAAATGGAATTAACTCAAATGTTAAGGGATAACCAAAAATAAAAATAAAAATTCAATTGGTTTTACATAATTATTATCACATCCGTATCCCTACCTTCATCAATTTAATTTAATTGAAAGAAATGGGAAAAACTTTAGAATTTTGGGGTGCCCAACCGGTTTATTTATATGAGTTGAAGTAGGTGAAAACACTGTGGCCTACCAAAGTATAAATAAATATATTAGCAATAATAAGAAGACTTGGAGATTCGTATTGGCAGCAAAGATTTTAATGTGGTAGATGGCGAGGTAATGGCGGAACTATTGGATTTGGTCAGTAAGGGACCCGAACTCATTTAATTTTTTGTCCATTGCCTTCACCGTCCTAGGCTCTATGGACCGGATAATTCACACCCATGCTTGCCCTTTCCTCAGATTTTTCAACAATTTTATCTTCAACTCTCTCTTGATATCAACCCTTTTACACACCCCTTTACATAAATATTATTTATAATGTTATAGGTAGAAAAAAATCCATACAATAAGATATAATATAAACATCAATAATAAATAATAAATCATAATAAATGATGTGATAATTTCTCATCACCTATTGAAATTATATTGTGTCAATGTATATGAGATTTGTTACATAGATTGATTGTGTGCGGGATAATCACTCAACAAATAATATTGGATGTACAAAACCAACTTATACAACCTGATATGGCATAATATTATTGAATATCATATTATTATTATAACTTTTTTTTTTATGTATTATGAATTTGTATCATCCAAAAATATTTTATCACATTGTATAATTAGATTTTATATATAGCATTAATCTTATTTAAATACTATAGTTCGATAAGAAATATGACGTATAAATGATGTATTCATGTGTCGTTAATGAAAATTCACCATATCAATTGTGGAAAGGTATCGATGATGATGGATGGCATGGCTCTGAATTTGGACCCATTAGAATGGGCATGCTTAATCTATGAAACCAGAAGCTAGAAGGTTGCTTGAATGTATTTATTGCGATAAATATATATAGTAGTTGTCCTTACAATACAATAAATAGAACGAGCTACTAGCTCTGCATAATGTCTCTCAGCAGTTAATAAAATGCTTTTTTCACAACACAACTCACATTTAAGTTGAGTCACTGGGAATTTGGATAAGTTCAACGATCAACATATCAGGTAATGGGTGGTTTTTATTAGGTATGGTAAGGTATGCTATGATGCCATACTGCTCTGGACATTTGCTGATTATAAGAGTGCAAGTGACCCTATTTAATAACCAATCCTATACTTAGAAACTGGTCTGCACATTGTGCTGGTTATAAGAGACTAAATGACCCCATTTAATAACCAATCCTACACATTCTAAGTAGCACTTCTTCAGTATTGTTTTCTCTATTTGAATTACATGTTTGAATTGTTGATCTTCATGGTCAGAGTCTGCCCTTCTTTTGCATTTTTTGAGTCTGAAATATCAAGAGCGGGTACTCTTAAGATTCAAAAGATTCTGTTAAATTCTAAGTCATTCAGATCCTTTTTCTGTTTCTAAACTTCTCCAAAGTTGATTCACAAGCAGCCTTGCTAATGGTGGAGAGAGAATTGAAAAGGGATGCAATTAAGACCAAATTAACTCAAAATTTTTATACATATGGATCGTCAAATACAAGGATCCAACTCTATGATGCGAGTGGCATAGGTGAACTACAAAGATGGGAAGGAACCGTGCATGATTGATCGAAGAAAATACAAAAGCCTAAAAGGTAAAGACCGTATAAGAAAATAAAGAAAATTTTCTAATCAGTTAATTTACAAGAACAAACATTACAGATCCCTCCTGCATAATGGGCATGAAGCATGCCTAAGCAGCCACTTATCTATGCAAGGTAGGTGAAACATGTGATGGCAGTGAGGCAAACTTCTTACAGTCTCTCCAAGCTGAAAATCCTGATCACACACAAACAAGAATCATTTCAAATTACATGATATCTTCATGGCTAATTACTACCAACTAAATTGTATACGTAAGGAAAAGGTATTGTAGAACGAACCTGAAGGCAAACTGAACAAGAAACTTTTTCCCCAGAGGCATCTATATTGTTCTTGTTTGTAATTGTTATTTTTGGGATCTTTTCAACCGATTCTCCGGTCAGTCCTTTTAGGCCACCAATGTCAAAGATGTTAGGCATCTCCTCAAAGCTTACTTCAACAGCTCCCATCTGGTGGAACAAATTGAAATCAATTTACAGATTAAAATGCTATTGCATACAGGGATGGCTAATAATTTTATCAGAATTTGCAGATTGTGTGACATGATACCTGACTCTGCACCGCACTAAGCATGGCTGGACCAATTCTCTCTCTTACTAATCTCCCACTCAAAAGGCTAGCAAGTACATCGATCTGTGCAATTTTGTTAAAAAGTGAGATAAGGTTACACACAAGAAAATTCAAGAATCATCGACAAACAAGTGGTGATTTGTCTTATAATGTAAGGTACAAATACTAACATCCAAGCGTATCATTTATCCAAAATTATAAAAATCAAAGAGGACAGAACGTCAAAAGCATATTAGCAACAGTAACGGCAAAGGTAAATTGCTGACCAAGTACAGCAGACATCCAATCCCAGATTCATCTGATTGCCAAAGAACAAGGGAAGATTCAAAGACTTCAATGGAGAAAACAGCTCCAGATATGGCCCCAACTGCAGCCCCTCTAACAAACCCACTTTCAGTCTCTTGTCCTATTAAAGCTCCGGTCATGGCTCCTAGCAAGGTGCCCACTGCATACACAAATGGCAATTTTCAAAGGAAAATAGATAGCATCACAACGCAATTCTGGATATATAAATAAATAAATAATCCCATAACAAGTTTTGTTATAAAATAAGACTGGGAACATATATATATGCATATCATTGTCTCTAAACAGCCCATTTCATTTTGTTCTTCAATACACAAAGCTATGGTAATAATAAATAATGATAATAAATGAATAGAAATACCAAAACCCAAATCAAGAATAAATGAACAGATCAAGATTCAGGCGCCATTCAATCAAGGAAGGCTCCAACTTTCATTTCAATTGACAACTACAGGCAATTAAAAAGAAGGTCACAAAAGAAAACCAACCTAATGCAAAGAAGAAAGTGAAGATCGCGGAGAAGATGTTTCCAAGGATTGCACAAACCGCAAAAGTACAGAAATCTTTGACTCTTTCAAAGAGATTTCCAAACAGAGACAGAGAAGACATAGAAAAACGAGATGGGTATGCATAAAACTCCATTGTTTTTTTGGTTGCAAGTGATCTGCAGAAAAAGATTGAAAATTTGGAAAGGTTTGAATGGTACTTATATATAGAGAAGATGGACACCTAAGGGTATGGTATTCTTAGCCCTTAAGAGAGAAAACGAAATGAGACTGTATCAACCAACTCGCATTTAAAGCTCCATTTCTCCTTTCTTCGAGTACAACACTTTTTTCTTTCCTTGTTTTTTCTCTCTCTATCTACCTGCTGTCCTCCGTTGAACCAAAATCTCGTGGACGAACTAAAACAAAATATCAGCGCTTTTGTTTAATGTGAAATAACAATTTTCAATTCAAAGACACAAAACACAGATTAGATTAGAAGCTTCGTTTGGCGATTCCATAATCTATTCTATTTCTATACGCGTTGTCGTGTGCATAATTATAATTATAATTTATCTATCTACAGTTGAATGTAACCACATCAGGCTTCCCATTTTCCACGTGTAATTTTTTTAAACAATAAACATCAAAATTACGAGTATTGACGGCTCTATTAAGAAATAACCCAACATTAATTTTCTTTTTAATACCTAATCAATCTTTCAGCTATCTAATTATGTAGTTTAATTGTCATAAATAATTAATCTAATAAAAAAATTATAATTTTGAGATTTTTCAGTGTTTTCCTTAAATTTAATTAATTTATTTATTTATTTCAAGCTACCGAGTATTTCGTGGGCATTTGAGGAAGCAGACAAAAGTCTAAAATTGAGAAGAAATTTATATTTCTTAAAAGACCCTTCAAAATTTAATTATTTCTTACCAAATCTTTTATTGACTCTGTGATTGAGCCGTGGGGAGTCCTTTGTTTACCATGAATGGCTACGTGTTGTACGACTGGTAACGTACTCTGACTCTTTTCCTTATTTTTATATAAAGCAATTAATCGTTTAGCATGTTTTGGTGAAAATATCTAGAGATGGTGGAGGTCACAGCCTTGTAGGATTCTTTCCTCAATTTATGATTCCAATTGGATCCATGCTCCGAAATTTAGCTGTCACCATGACTACCTCTTATCTTTCTTTCTTTTGTCTCTAAACCTCATTTTCCTCCCCTTTCTTTTAAAAAAAGGTTCATACCTCAATTTATCAATATTCTAGTAAATCTCTATAATTTCTTGTTAGAAAATTAATGTGATAACTACAAATAACATAATAAATAAATAAAAATAATATATACGATATTTACTTAAAAAAATTTTACAATACGAGAAAACTACATGCAAAGAAAAATAATAATTTTACTATAAAAAAGAGACGGTTAATTCTCTTAATTTATATAACCTAATATATATAACTTAAACAGTAAATTTAAGTCCCGTACAAAAAAACATACAGTTAAATGGGCTGAATTTATATGTAATATATTCAATTTAACCATATTTTATAACTTCAATAAATTAATTCGTGTGAATCTAGTCTTTTTGGCTAGTACTTTTTTTTAGCAGAAATATTGACTTTTATTGAAGTGTATATTTTTTTCTCAAGTATTCAAAATTTTAAGTTTTGTATCATTGCAGTACCCACAACCGAGGCTAGGTACTATTAATAAATGAGTAATTATCATTGACTATATTTACTTTTTTTTTACTCATACGTGACTTTTGACATTTTTATCATCTCTCATCCTTAAGTTTTGAAAAATCTATTCTCAAATTCTCCAATTAAAAATTCTATTAGTTAACATTTATTAAGCTTTATATTTCAATAAATTTATCATTTTATCCTTACTAACATATATAAAAAATATTAATTTTTTAAAGACAATATTAAATTAAATGATCAAATTACCCTTAAAATAAATATCAATAAGTGTTAATATTATCTATAAAGTAATTTTAATATATGTTAATATATATTAAAGGTAATTTGATTATTTAATTTAATATTGTTATTTAAAATTTAAGTCATTTTTTTGTATTAATAAGAATAAAATTATAAATTTATCGAAATATGGAGGTTAATAGATATTAACTAATAGAATTTTTAACCGGATGACTTAATAAGAGATTTTTTCAAAACTTAAGTACGAGAGAAGATAAAATATCAAAAGTCTAGTATCAGTAAAAAAAAATGTATGGGTAGTTGATGAAAATTACTCGTTAATAAACAGGATACGAAACGCTTAAAATTAGTGGCTTGAAATGACTTGTTACTATTTTTCTGCTTTGAAGCCTGAATTGGATTGTTTCTGCTGCCCAAAAATTAATTTAGAAAATGAAATGCCAACGCTTCCCTGGTGTCACAATTTTTTTCATTTAATATGGTTCTACTAATACGTGATCAATTGATTAATTTGCATCAATTGACTGTATCACTGTAGTCTCAATAATTCAAGTTTGTCTTAACTTATCTCTATGTCAAGCTTTTTATGTCCATTCCATGAACATGCATCAATACCATACCGTCATAGACTCTACCTAGCTATGGCTGGCTAACCCATAACGAACGAGATCCTTTTCGTTTGTAATGATCGACTGCAGCCGGGAGCAGCCGTAGACTTCAAAAATCAACTTATATTAAAAAAAAAAAAAATAGAAAAGTAACTCTTTCAGAGGCCACCGCCGAATGACTCTAAGCTCTCATACATTGTTGTCAACTGCCATGTTCTGAGAGACGAATTGTTGTAAATAAATTGTTCCATATTTAATAATTATTACAAAAAAAATATTGAATTTATAAAAATGGTTGGTTATCTGTTCAATAACTAAACTTTTTTTGATTGGATAATTTGATTCCTTTGACACCTTCTGGAGGTACCATTCACAAACGTGCTTTTAACAGTCGGCCAAGTTGAACTAGTATATCACATAACGTAGATTAAAATCTTATCCTTGTCTTATTCCAAGTGCCTTAGCTAGCTAAATGTTAGTTGCAGATAGAAGTAGGTTGAGCCGTTGAGGTTCCAGCATCAAATCAAATCACTTGTAAGTCTAATCAAGAAGAAACAACTCGAGAAAATTTTACCTCCATCTTAGGGTACTTACACATCATAATCATTAATGTATTATTACTTTCTATACAAGATTATTAGGTCAAGAAAGGCTCGAACATTCGATTAAATCATTCATCTTCTTCGTTTTATATATAGCTACTGTCTTCTGCCTTCACAACTGGGCTGATTCGGGTTTCAATTTTTCTAGAGAAAACTACGTACACTGCTGCTCTGTCTATTTCGTGCATGTCAATTATATAATCGCAGCCTTGACAATGGTGGCCTAAGAATAACGATAATATCTTAGAGATTTTATCATATGTTTAACTTATATCCGCAAAAAATTATAAAATTTATGATACATCAGATATATAATCATATACTGATAAAATATATTCAATCAATCATAGATCGATCGNTCGCAGCCTTGACAATGGTGGCCTAAGAATAACGATAATATCTTAGAGATTTTATCATATGTTTAACTTATATCTGTAAAAAGTTATAAAATTTATGATACATCAGATATATAATCATATACTGATAAAATATATTCAATCAATCATAGATCGATCGATACGTAGATTGATCTAATATTTTATATCTATATTACATATATAACCACTATATAAAAAATCATATCGAGAATACGATATATTAATTATTTATAAATTTAAGAATAAAATGCATATCAAGATTACCTTATCTAATTAATTCATCCCATCTTTCAAGTTGCACCTAATGTGGCTTAGACGAGATGCTCAACTGGCAAGCAATTTTTTGGAATATCTGCTGAAGTAATCTCCTCGGAGATCGTACTTACAAGAAAAAAGGAAGAAAAAATCTCTTGCCAACAACCGCACAGATTCATTCCTGCTCATCTCGTGGAAAATTTACGAATGTGCAAGCCAATACTCTTCCTGTTCAAAGACTTGTTAATATTTTAATTCAGCCTAATTGCTAGGTGGGTAAGCTATTCACTGACCAACAACATGATAGGTGTCCATTTTGTGATGTTATAAGTAAACCACTAGCGTTACCATATGATTAAGATCATTTTATAATATGTGCAAGACCAAAAGTGCTTCAACTTAATGTCGACCAACTTCATGAAAACAATTAGAAGATATGATAAACAAATTGGATTAATTTAAGATCAATTTTGGCCTCTTTTGTTAATAGTGGTTTTGTTGCCAATACTGTGGGTGGGCACCGCAAGTTGCGACGCAAAAATTAGCCAAATACCGTTTATCCTTGCCAACCCTACGTTGTAGTTTGGTTTTGGTGAGGAGAAAGCGAGAGCCCAAAGGCCAGATAGGGACGTTCGTTGCTCGGGATCTCTAATTTCGAGAAGGTCTTAGGTACAGTTGGCATCATGGGCCAAAACCTGTTAATAAATTAAAATGCTAAATAACAAATTATCTTTTTTTTTTACTTTTAATAAAATTAAAGTTATTTATTAAAATTATCCAAAAAGATTAGAATACGTTTACTTATCAATTTTGTGATCCTATTTTCAGGAAAATTAAAAAAAAAAAATCATACACCATCCATCAATTACATTAAAATCTCAAATATATGAAAAAAAATATATAGGTGCACCGAAGGTATGTGCAGCTCATCAATTATGGACCGTTCTCTCAGCACATGGGACGAACACACCTTCCATGATTAGTGTATCGTACAGATACCCGCTGCATCCGAGATTTTTCCATCCCACACACCACAAAAAATTTCTCTTTCTAAAGGAATGAAAACGATGTACACCCGTGATTCAAGAAGCGGTCTCTTCAGCGCCATCCTTTGCGTTTGTCGTGTTTGACCTGGCTCTGCCTCTGCCATTTTACTGTAAGAGACATCAAAGGAAGTTGTCCATCTCCTGCGAAGGGATTGGCATGCACCGCCTCTGCTGGCAAAATGTGACCATTTCTTCAACAGCAACCGCACTAGCTGATGTAAACTTTCACGCGGTACACGAGATATGTAAGATGGGATTGGTTTCGATGGTGTTTTCAATCTACAACCATCTTGTTTGACAAAATGTTTGTTAGGGTTGGAGTGTTGAGAAAAAGAAGTACTATTTCATTTCATAGTCAATGGTCTATCATTAACATTACATAAAGGGTAAATTTGTCATTTCAATATTAAAGAACACTATTTTATCAAGCCTGGAACTCTATGAACTTAAAAATATTTTTAACATCTCCTTTATAAGTATATTTATTTTTTAAGTAAATTTTATTCTTAATTTTTTCAATATAATACATATAATCGTTATAATTAATTCGGCATATTAAATATTTTTTGATATTGAAAATATACTATGGATAAAATTGTTAACAACCTACGTGATTTATTAATGAAAATATTTATACAAATCGCTTTTTTCCAATCACTTTCCAACTAATTTTTATTTAAATTTTCACGAATAAGTATTAATTTTAATTTTAATTAATAACAATTTTTTTATTAAAAGTATAACAATGAATATTTGATCATTTTAATTTTTAATAAAATATATTTAAAAGAGCTGTTGGAGATAAACTTTTTAAGGTTGATATGGCCCCACAAGTTTTCTTAACTACTCACAATGGCCTCGAACTTTTGTAATTTATGCATTAATTTTAGCATGTTTTTAATCGGTCCATTTTCAAATTTCAGATCAAAGTTCACACTGTCAGGGTGTACGTGTCGTTAACTTTATTTCTACAATTAAAACTTAACTTTAATTAAAATAATATTATATAAATAATGCAGAATTATATAATTATATGACAATATAATAATTGCCGTGATATAGCAACATTTATTTTATGGGTTTGATCAGTTTGAGCTTTATAATCGAAACCAGAATATTTATTTATTTATTTTTATTTGGTTCACTACAGAATCGAAATTTGATTTCTTATTGAAGCTGTTTAGATTATAGAGGTTCAAAATAATAATCAATATTAATTTTTTAAAATACTCTACTATAAAAATATATAAAATAAATAAGAATAATAACAAATAATATATATCATTATTATCATAAATTATGAAATTCTATCTTCACTTTATTTGTTTTATTTTTCTTCACTTTTCAACTAATCTAAACATCCTAAAAAAATAAACAAATTGATTCAAACAATATTCATATAAAGATATAAAATTAATGAAGATGGAAGAGATTTTTTTTTTACACAGTAAGTGATATTGTTTTTTTTTTCTTCAGATATAAAATAGTAAAAAATAAGTTTTTGTTTTGCTTTCTATCATAAACAAAAACAATTAACGAGGATAAGAGAATCATTAATTCATTTTCTTAGGGTAACGATATTTTTATTTTAGAATTTATTTTTTTCAACTAAATAATAATGCTGGAAATACCACATTTCCATTTCCATTTCGATTATTTGATATATTTTTACCGAATCAAATGACCTGTATAAGAAAATGAATAAGAATATTTTTTTTGTATAATTAACAAAATTTGTTGGATTTTAATTACTATTTACTTAAAATACTAAATAGGTTAGATAATATTGGAATTGATCTCATCTAAATAGGAATTTACCTATTTCTTTTTCTGTTAGGAAGAATATTCCAAAATATAGTAAAAGTTTTCAAAACTAAAAAGGAGGTTGTTGGTATTTGATTAAAGTTGGAAAAGACTAGCTAAATTACTCCCTTTAATTAATTATATTATTGAGAAGAATAATTTTATATTTTAATAAAAAATAAAATAAATAAAATAACATTTAGATAAGGATTACGGTGTGTTAAGTGATCAGTAAATATTCCAAAAAAGAGTGGAGAAAGTTGGACGACGCTAAAAGGTCAAGTGAGGGATGCAGGCATGCGAGGTATGGATCGCCAAAAACAGATAAAAACATATTCACATGAATGTACCATAATAAATATAATATGGGAATCCACGTCAGCATTACCGAGGATCATTACAGACAGAGACGCATTAGATTAGAATAAAAAGAATAAAATAAAAAGAGCAGAACATAATCATGCAGTGCATATTTTCGACAATTTTATTTTTGTTAAAAGAAGTTCAAGCTCCACCTACTCCTCCTCTATCTAATTCTAGATCTCGCTTTCATCAACTTATCTTCATTTCTTAAGAAATTTCAAAACAAAAAAAAACAATAAAAAACATCTTAGCATGGGTGAGTTTTGTGTACTATCTCTCTTGTTTTCTTTCTTTCTTTTTGAAAGAAATTTAATTTTAATTTTTTTTATTAATTCGTTTCAGTTGTGTTACTCTGTGATAATTTAGTTTAATCAGATTTTGAATTTATTTTCATTTGATAGCGACTGGAAATCCTTTCAAGAGCATTCTGAAGACGCTCGAGAGACCTGACGGTGGTGAATTCGGCAAGTACTACAGTTTGCCGGCTCTCGACGATCCTCGAATCGGTTAGTGATTTTCTTTGTTTCTTTCTTTGTCTATGACGATGTTTCTGTTTGTTTCCTGAGAAACGGCGGGAAAATTTGATGAGAAGATATAATCTTAAACTTGTTGTGGTTGGTGATCATCTGGAATCCTAGGACGAAAATATTAACTTGTTTGTTAGGCTACGTGTGATTATATTTTATCCAAACAAACATAGCTTTATTTATTTGTTTACTTTAAAGAAATTAAGAAAAAGAAAAGTTGAACAGATGAGGAGATTTTGCTTCTGCTTGGAAGATTGAAATATACTATCCAGCTTTATTTTATTTGTTTAGTTTAAATAAACTAAGAAAGCAAAAGTTGAAGTGATGAGGAGAATTTGAGTGTGATTGGTCCGAGTGATGTTGGTGTTGCAGATAAGCTTCCATACTCGATTAGGATACTTTTAGAATCAGCGATTCGTAACTGCGATGAGTTTGAAGTTAAGAGTAATGATGTTGAGAAGATTATTGATTGGGAGAACTCGGCTCCAAAGCAAGTTGAGATTCCATTCAAGCCTGCTAGAGTGCTTCTTCAGGTAAATAAAGTAAAATGTGTAACTTGGGTTTTGTAACTGAGAGAAGATATCTAATATGAATGAATGTGTATGTTGATGATTTAGGATATAATGCAATGCTGTTTTTATTTTTGTTTTCAGGATTTTACTGGTGTTCCTGCTGTTGTTGATCTTGCATGTATGCGAGATGCTATGAACAGGCTGGGTGGTGATTCCAATAAAATTAATCCATCGGTAAGAATAATTTTGTAGATGAATATTGTTGAATAAAATGTAATTTTCAAGGTAAATTTGGATTGTGATATAGATGATAATTCATGCAGGTTCCTGTAGATCTTGTTATTGATCATTCAGTTCAGGTTGATGTGGCAAGATCAGAAAATGCAGTGCAGGCAAATATGGAACTTGAGTTCTATCGGAATAAAGAGAGATTTGCTTTTCTCAAGTGGGGTTCTAATGCTTTCCACAACATGCTTGTGGTGCCACCTGGATCAGGGATTGTCCACCAGGTGATGAGCATCGTGCGGTATATGAGGATCACAATATTATGATATGATTGTCTATAAAAAAAAAGGAACTAGTATTTTGGCTGCAGTAGTGGTTTATCTGTTTTTTCGGTCGCAGAAACCCAATGTGTTGCATTGTCATATTGTTGTCTTCTCATGTCTTCATGAGATATTAAGAATTGTAATATTGACTTACAGGTCAATTTGGAATACCTCGGCAGAGTTGTGTTCAACACAAATGGGATACTTTATCCTGATAGTGTTGTTGGAACTGATTCACATACTACTATGATTGATGGATTAGGTGTTGCTGGCTGGGGAGTTGGTGGAATTGAGGCAGAGGCTGCAATGCTTGGCCAGGTACAACAATTTACCTGAAATATCATCTGTCTTTTGTGGGAGCAGAAAATATACTGGCTGCTGAAGTACAGTTCTAATTAAATGGGAAGTTATTTATGTGATTCTAATATTTTAGTAACTGGTTTGGACTCTAAGATGTAGGTATTATATGTTAGTTAATAGTCAAAGTGGTTTAGATTCAATACTGTAATTTGAGTAAGTTAAGGAAGTTAAATTCAAGCATAAGGCTTGGTTGCATTGATTTAATCTGCAATTAGCATTTTTGGTGAATTTTACTCTAGTTGATTAATCTCAATAACTGTACTTCCTCTCTTGTAGGGCCATGTTGCATCATGTTTTTATAGGGTACATTTTCTATTGTGTCTTCTTTTCAAGAAATATTTGTTTACTTTTCTTTCATGTGCAGCCTATGAGCATGGTCTTGCCTGGTGTTGTTGGGTATAAACTATCTGGTAAACTGAGAGATGGTGTGACTGCCACTGATCTGGTTTTGACTGTTACTCAAATGCTGAGGAAGCATGGGGTTGTTGGCAAGTTTGTGGAATTCTATGGTATGCCCATTGATATACCCACAGGATCAGTTTCTATGATTTTGAAATTAATTATTTAATTGATGCTTGTGTCTTGTATGCAGGGGAAGGAATGAGTGAACTCTCATTAGCAGATCGTGCCACTATAGCCAACATGTCTCCTGAGTATGGTGCAACCATGGGGTTCTTTCCAGTGGATCATGTTACTCTGCACTACTTGAAACTGACTGGCCGAAGTGATGACACAGTGGGTCAAGTGTAATTTTGTGTCGTGTACAATTTATTTTTATTTATTTTTCCGTAAGCTGACTTACAAACAAAAATGTAGGTTTCCATGATAGAATCTTATTTGCGGGCTAATAACATGTTTGTCGACTACAGTCAGGTTAACTCAGCACCTTATCTTTGATTTTTTATTCTAAACTTAAACCAACTTTTCAATAATATAGTTTCTGGCTCTAAAATTTTTATCAAGCTCAGCCTCAAGGTGAGAGAGTGTACTCCTCTTATCTTGAATTGAATCTTGAGGATGTGGAACCATGTGTGTCAGGTCCGAAGAGGTAAAACTACCATTCTATTTTCCCATAGTTACTATTTTAATTGTCCATGGTATTATTACTCATGGTTGATGCATTGTAGGCCACATGATCGAGTTCCTTTGAGAGAAATGAAAGCAGATTGGCATGCATGCTTAGATAATAGAGTTGGATTCAAGGTGAGAACCCTCTATAAACTTTGAAAAGATCTTGTTGATATGCCTTGGGATAGTTGGCATGAACATGGGGCTAGTTATTGCAGGATTATGTAATTGGCCATCATCATCAACATTAATTAAGTAATCATCTTAAAAATGCCACTTGTAAGGATGGGGATGTGACAGTGCATGGGAGACAAAAGACTGAAATGAGATCCTGGGAATTTAAGTTGATGATTTTCAAAGAATAATGAGAATATAGTTACCAATTTTGGGTTATCTTATGATTCCAGATTGTTACATCTTATTCAAAATACTTATGGGAGGGCATAGCTAGCACTGGCTAATGAAGTTTCTGGAGTTCTAGTTCAACAAAATTATAATATAGAGATTCAGAGAAGTCACTTAGCATCAAAGGTTGGGCTAAGGGCCTATAGTTTCAGACTTGGGATATTATATCCAACAAATTTCCTAGCTTCTAAAGTTGTAAGATTTAGAAGTAATTCCCAGTTTAGAACTTGGTGTATATGTAATCTAAGTAAGGTCATTGGCGATAAGTATTTTCACTCATCATAGCTCCCTCTTTTTCTTTGTGCTTGCTTACTTTTCATGTTTGCTATTGTAGGGATTTGCTATACCCAAGGAGGCACAAAGTAAGGTTGCAGAGTTTTCATTTCATGGAACTCCGGGAAAACTTAGGCATGGGGATGTTGTTATAGCAGCTATCACTAGTTGCACGAATACATCTAATCCTAGTGTAATGCTTGGAGCTGCTTTGGTTGCGAAGAAAGCTTGTGACTTGGGGTTGGAGGTTAGATGTTCATCCTTTCTTCCAATTTTTTATCAGCCTAATTCATTGAATGATCCATAAGAAAAGACAAGATTGTATGCAATATGAGACATGAACTATGACATCTGGATCTAGAATGATATCTTAGTTGATGAATCTGGATTGTGATGGGAAAATTTGCTTCATTTTGGAGAGCTTTGTTTGATGGAGCATGTATTAGTAACTGTGTGTTGCCATGTGACTAATAATGTTTGTTAAATTTTGGTTTCTGTCATCTTTATAATCATATTTGCTTCGGCGAATCTTTCACTGGTATCTATCCAGAAAATAAGTGTGTGATATACTATTATGTGCATGGAGACTGTGAGTTTGCTATGGCTATGAAGGTCCCTAGAGGACATGCATTGTGACTGAACAAATGAGTGACATGAAAGAGCAAATTTGCCTTCCCTGCTGTATCAGTCTATGTTAGAGTAACAACTCTCATTCTCTATTTTTTCATTCTCTGTCTCTTTTCTCTGAGGGCTGAGGGATTGGTGGCTCATAGTGTTTTTGTTCTGTGGCAAATTGTTGTCCCCACATTTTTCTTGTTGAATAACATAAGAAAGCTTGGTTTTAAACTTTTAGGCTAATCTTCTGGGATAAAATGATTAGGGAAAAAAAAAAAGAACAAGCTATTGAGTATTGACAGCACTCAGTGATTGAGATTATGAATTGCTATAATCTTTTCACAGGTGAAACCATGGATTAAGACGAGTCTTGCTCCAGGTTCTGGGGTTGTGACCAAGTACTTGCAGAACAGGTACATTCTAAGATTCTGTGATACTATATATTGTTTTTAGTTAAAGTTTTTGTTATGAATTCCTGAGTCAAAGAATTGCCTCTGCAGTGGCTTGCAGAAGTATCTGAATCATCTAGGATTCAACATAGTTGGGTATGGATGCACCACCTGCATTGGGAATTCTGGAGATATTGATGAAGCAGTGGCAGCAGCTATTACTGAAAATGGTTATTTTCTGTTATAAATACTTAATGACAATGGTTATTTCTTTTATAAATACTGCCTTTTGGATACTTCTCTTAAGATTACTTCAAGGTGACATGTTTCCAATTATTTTATGAATTTCCAGATATTGTTGCCGCAGCAGTGTTGTCTGGAAACAGAAATTTTGAGGGCCGTGTACATCCTTTAACAAGGGCAAACTATCTTGCTTCCCCTCCTCTTGTGGTTGCATATGCACTTGCTGGCACAGTACGTGATTATTATTCTTTGCAAATGCATATGCGCTAGCAAACTTGTATAATTCTGAGCACAAATCAGATTTGATGCTTCTTCTTTGTGTTTACTGGTGGCGAAACAACATATAACATCTAATTTTGTCTTGGTGCTTATCCAGAAATTACAATTTTTTTGAAAACTGACTTGCTATTTTTATGTTAAAGTATGATGTGAGGTTAGCCTAAGTTTTTTTGTTGCTTGTATGAAATTTTTGAATGTCAACTATTTCTAACAAAGAAGCAATCTTGTAGGTTGATATTGATTTTGAAACGGAGGCCATTGGGGTAGGGAAAGATGGAAAGAAGATATTTCTCAGGGACATTTGGCCATCCAATGATGAAGTAGCAAATGTGAGCTACTCAACCAACTAGTGTCATTTATAGCTTCTAAAATTTAGAAGATTACTGGATTTTCACTTTTCTATTCTTTTACTGTCTTCAGGTGGTTCAAACAAATGTGCTGCCGGATATGTTTAAGGCCACCTATGAGGCAATCACAAAAGGGAATCCCATGTGGAATCAATTATCTGTACCTTCCGGCTCCCTCTATGCCTGGGATACAAAATCAACTTATATACATGAGCCACCCTATTTTAAAACCATGACCATGTCTCCTCCAGGTCCCCATGGAGTGAAGGGCGCTTACTGCTTGCTCAACTTTGGAGATAGTATTACAACTGACCACATCTCACCAGCTGGCAGCATCCACAAGGATAGTCCTGCTGCCAGATATCTCATGGAACGTGGTGTTCATAGAAGGGACTTCAACTCTTATGGAAGTCGCCGTGGTAATGATGAGATTATGGCAAGGGGCACATTTGCTAATATTCGTATTGTCAACAAATTGTTGAATGGAGAAGTTGGTCCTAAAACGATTCATATTCCCACTGGGGAAAAACTCTCTGTGTTTGATGCTGCCATGGTAATATCTCCTTTACTCGTTGCAATTTCTTGATTTGTCAATATTTCTGTCATTAAATCAGACTAAACTTTTTCTCTTCCAAAAACAGAAATACAAGAGTGAGGGGCACGATACTATCATTCTGGCTGGTGCTGAGTATGGGAGTGGAAGTTCCCGTGACTGGGCTGCCAAGGGTCCAATGTTACTGGTAGATCCTTACACTACATCTAATTTCATTTAATTTCTGTTCATGCCTTACAAACTCTTGATAATTGCTTGAATTGCAATTGAAACCAGGGTGTTAAAGCGGTGATAGCAAAGAGCTTTGAGCGAATTCACCGCAGTAATTTAGTGGGTATGGGCATTATTCCGTTATGCTTCAAGCCTGGGGAGGATGCCGATACTCTCGGGTTGACTGGCCATGAACGCTACACCATTAATCTTCCAAGCAGTGTGAGTGAAATTAGACCTGGTCAGGATGTCACAGTGGTGACAGACAGTGGCAAGTCATTCACGTGTACAAGTAGATTCGATACAGAGGTAATTAAATCCGCATAATTTTGTTTTTCCCATGAAAATCTATTAGTTAAAGTGAAAGCTTGAATTTTTTTTTTTTTTTTACAAGAAAAATTTATTTCCTTCTACTACTAAGCTTTATTCCCTTCAATGTAGGTGGAATTGGCTTACTTTGATCATGGAGGCATTCTGCAATATGTCATAAGGAACTTGATCAAGGCGAAACAATGATTTGGCTGGAAATATAAGATTTTCGGCAATGGAGGTGTTGTCCTGCATCTGTAACAAAATTTCTCTACTTCAAATGGGAACACGGTTAATTGCTTCTAGACTTTGAAGCAGACCGCAAGAAACTTTAATGAATAAATAAAGAAACTTGGGGGAAATTTGAGTGTTCCGAGCAGTCTAATTGAAATGCCTTCTATTGGGGAGGTTTTTGCAACAGAATACACTTTAAATAGTTTGATTTTCAGTAATAAGATGATATATGTGGGGCAACTTTGATAATGGAAGGTTCTTTGTTTTCAGTTTTTAGTGTTAGATGGAGGTAATCATTGGGGAATCTTATCTCGAACATTTTTATGTCGGAGATTGTGCTGGGGTGGACCCAGAAATGAAACTTAAGGGGGTCAAAGGTTATAGTAACAATTAATATAAATATAAATAAACACAAATATTTATATTAATAAAATTATTGTTAACTAATATATTTATAATTGTCTTCAATGTTATTTAATATTTTAAAAATATTGTATAATGATTTTATTATCAAATATATTAAATACATCATTCTCTATATATACAATTAAGTTATCATTTAACTATTGATCACTTATTCTATTTTGTAAAAGATTATTCATGACATTTATTACTAAAAATGCTCTCTTTACATTAGAATTGGTAACCAGTAAAATCAATACTAATTTTATCAACATATAGACTAATAAAAATACTTTATCCTTCTTAATTTTCATCATCACTCTTGTAATCCCATAAATTTGACTTTGAAGTATACATCTAAAATATAAATATCAAATTGAGAATTAAGTATCATGAGTTCTAAATTAGAAAATCTTTGGAAAAAAACCTATTACTTACGGAGATTTTTTCATTCTAATTGCGAATGTGGATGTCTAGAAATAATTGGTGTTACAAATTCACAAAACAAACTCAGTGTTAACTTCAAGTAAAATTTACACAAAATAATGTTAATAAATGAGTAAATAGATGAAAGGAGATGAAATCGTTCGTTAGATGGAGTCGTATTGCGTAGAGGTGGTTATGAAAAGAAGAGGTAGAATAAACACTTGTTGTGTTTGATGGCAGTTGAGGTATATGGAAGAACAAGTTAATTTATTTATATAAGGCAATGATATCTTTTTTTTTTGTAAATTACATAATTGATATTAATTTTTATATAATTTAAACTTAATTGAGGAGACTAGTAAAAAAAAAATAATAATAAAGGAAATGATTGAAAGAAATTTAGTTAAAAATCAAAAGTCAAGTGAGGTCAAGTGACCCCACATGATCCCACCTGGGTCCGCTAGTGAGATTGTGTAATAACTGTTTAGAATTATAATTTATAACTAAAAATTTATTAAACACAATAAGATTATTGATTAACAAATGATATTAAGAACAAAATCATACTATCTTGAGGAGATTTATACCATTTTTCTGATACAAGTACTAACATGTTCACTTAAAAAAAGTCCAAAAACCTTAATTATAGCATTTAGTTGGATTCTATTCTACATCCGTTGATTTAGATGTTAGACAGTAAGAGGACCCTACCAAAGAGCAGCAAAATTTTCACAATTTTTTCTTGAAATTAACGTTTACAAAGCAATATGCGAGCATGTAAAAGATTTGCTGCAAAAAAGAACACGACGCCTACGACTTCTCAAAACATATGTATGAATTTATAGCATTGTTTCATGTCGAATTTGGCAGAATAAGGTCCCACATTTTGCCTTCGCATTTTAAAATTTTGAGCCGAGAAGAGCCAGATTGGTCGGTTAGTCCCTTCACTGTTCCTTAACTGATGAAGTTAACAGTTATGTTACACAAATGCCATCAACATATGCTAAGCTAAAATAATTATAAGAATTTTTAATAATTGTTTACCTAATAAAATTAGGTCATGTTAAGTCTTTTGTGTAGAATTTAAGCCGCCATGAACACTGTAGGTACGAAAATAATCAGATCACTACGAGAAATAGAGTACATTCAAGGTTCCAAACTTTTGACACTTGGGATTCCCATAACATCTACTCAATGGTGGTGATATGTTTGACTACCAACCCAAATAAAGGAGAAGAAGCAGAAATGAACCACAAACAATTTGAAAAAAAATATATATATATCGCCTTATTTAAAAAATATATAATCTCTCGGTTTCACGGATAAGCATGCAAATAGCTTATCAGGTACTAAATATCCTAAATTCTTTGACACTTGGAATGCCAGTAAAAATTCCAAATTTTATTATGTGTGGCACTTAACATGCGAGGACCCCCACCAAAGAAGGAAGTGAAAAACAAAAACAAAAACAAAAATGTTAGCAGAAGGGTACGGCAATACATCTAAACTTGTAGCAGGAAGGCTGAAGCCCCGTACCCGTGGGAGTTTTTTTTGCTGCGACTTTACAAGTTACTGCAGCGATGCGACGACTCAAATCTAACAGCTGCCAACCAGAAATTTATCAACATAAGAGAATGCAAGGGCAGAGATAACTCGAACCAAGTGATTTTCAAAAGAGAGCAATGGCAGAGATAACTCAAACCAAGCGATTTTCAAGAATAAGGGAAGAAAGACAACTGCAATAATAACAAGGAAGATACATCATCTATCAATTTATTCTCTTAGGAGAGGCTAGTGAATGGAGTGGAGAACAATTTATAGCCTGACCTACCGGTGCAAAGAATATGCAGCAATTCTTATTTCCTTGTTTTCCCATCACATGAATTTGATTTGTCAATATGAAACATAAGAAATTAAAAACATCCTTGATGTTAACACATGGCTTACAAAGACATCCAGCCATCCTTCTATCTCATCTCATTCATTTGATGGCATTGGGAACTCCCAACCTTTCATATACAGTAATTTTCTGTATAGACTTAAGTAATAATTATAACAAATTATTTGCAAAGTAGTGGATTTTAAAAGGCAACATATTGACACAGCTAAAAACATCACAGTCCAAGGGCCACCAGCCACATGCAGTTTCCTACTTTATCAGTTGAGTCAGGAGCATTGCTAGAATTGAAATACATGAAATTCATATTTCAGAAAATCATGAAAAAAAAAAAAATGTCTTAACGTAATTCATTAGGGAGCTTCTCTAACCAATAGCTTTTGGCCTATGACTGCACCATTTAAGAAAAACTCAACTTGTTAATTTAAAGTGTTGTATGTGGAATTCACAAATCCAGTGGCATAAAAGTATTTTGTTGCCATCAGATGACTTATAAAGTAAGATAATACTAGCACTAAAACTGAGCCTCAACAGCTTTTGGAATCATTACTCAACAAGAAAAGCATCATGTATGGTACATATATGCAAACAAAATCTGTTTACATCAAGTGAAGACAGAAAATTAACTTATCAGGATGATTTATAGATTCTAGGGTACAAAAAATAACCTTTAAGCCCCTGTTCAACTGCTATACTCATACTCATGCACACGTATCCATTTTGTAGATGACCACTTGTTCCCTTTAATCACAGGGCAGCCTCCTGGAGTAAGATAACAGACAGCTAACCATCAGATAATTATCATAAAACAATAACTAATGGAGAATGAACTTACTTATGATTTCCTTAATATTTCAATTAAAAGTAATGCAGCAATCCGTTGTCAAAACTCTTATTTTTACCATGCAAACTAGAGGGATCTAGAGTTGCATCAGGCTTCATGCTCCAGAAAAGTAATGCATCACCCATCTTTGGTTTAACAGAAAGTCCTCCCTTTCCACATTCGGACAACTCATTCCACCAAGGCACAGCACTATAGTTCCCTTTGGCAGCAGGAAACACTGTCTCACCCCCTTCTTCAACATCTGACCTGTATGATTTAAAAGAAAAAAGAAAAACAGAGAATAAATAAATGACCAATGTTACACATGCAAACTCTCTCATACAAACTAATGTGACATAATTGCATCATTTACGTACCATCTATTCTAACTTATGTAATTTGCTTAGTTTTAATTCTTCTAAATACATTGTGCCATATCAATTTATATAGAGGGATTAAATGGATAGTACTATTCAAAAAATGGAAATTACACAAACTAAACTAATACAGATATATATAGTCACTTACAGGTACATAAGCACCGTAGCCATGCGTTGCCCTCCGTTCCTAGTGTTGAATTCATCCATGAAATAGTCATAGTGAGGCTCATATTTTTGTCCAACTTCATAATGGAGAACTTGAAGTCCCTCCCCATGCTCTGTATGTTATAGTGTCAATGTAAGTAACAGCTAACAAATTTCTGACCACATATAACAAATACACACAAAAATTCAACTGAAGAAAAAAGAAAATTTATGAAAAGATTACCATTTGGAAACCATCCAGTGGACTTAGAGTCCTCAACTGATTTTTTTTTTTTTTTTTAACTCTTTTATTTCCTACTAGGTGTGCATTTGGATGAAAGGGATGACAATAAATCCATAAAATGTAGATCAAACCTAATTATCCCAATTTTGACAGAACATTATAATTTATTGTTAACAACTGAGTTGTATCAAGGTGGCAGTCATGGTCAAAGAAGTGGTCCTAAATAAATGAGAAAAGAAACTAATGGTGCCAAAAAAAAAAAAAAGTGGAGGTGCTGTTTTAATGCAGAGATATTGTTTCCATGGTGATCCAGATTTTGTTAGTGAAGTGCATTTCTCGTGCCAGTGGCATATCAAAGTTGATAGAAGTGGTGGTTGCAGGTCATTTTATAATTGGTAGCAGCAGCAGCCCTGCTGAGGCAACCTACTTTTAGTGTAATGGTAGTGTTCCAGTTTTTCTCAATGGAAGTGACAAGGAAGCAAGTCATTATGTGCATCTTGTCAACCCAATATGACCTGTTTTATCAAACATGTTATTCTAGCATTTTCTTGCTAATTGTTTGATAAGTAGGGTATCTAACATTTTGACATGATCAATTAAATGAAACATGTTTATGTTGATTGATATAGTTGATATGAACATGACATTAATACAACCGACTAACATGAATTGCTAAATCAAGAGTCAGAAATAGGGTAATACTGTCCTATTTGTCCAAGTCCTGACAAATTTCTTCCAAACACTTCATCTACAACATAATGAGAAAATAATAGACCAAAAACAAAAAATTCTGCGATAATGCTAAAATATGCCTTCTCAGTAGTCAAAAGAACTCTGCATACAAGCTAAAAGAGTGGTTGTACTATTGATTTTGGTTCTAATCCCAGTCACAGTTAGAGTTGGGAAGAACATTTAATAGAAATGTGGGAGGGGAGCATAAAAAATTATAAGAAAAAAAATAAAATCTTACAATCTTCATGGAACTAGACAAAGTTAGTAAACAAAGTACTAAAGAGATTCTTTAAACCTTTGTTAAATTCTTTCCAAATTATTATATAACTTCATCAACATATGCTCTCAAATTTAACTTCATCATGTCCAATCACAAGGATGCAATTTATAATAGTAGATAAGGTGTTTAATCATAGTGCATTAATAGCACTTCAATATAACTTATAATAGAAAAAGTAGTTGCATCAGAAAAGTGATATGAAAAAAGAGACTTGCCTTCACAACAATGAATCAAGCTCTTTTCTTTAGCAGTTAAAAATTGCAAAGTAAAAGTGGAAGTTCAAGCTGCATACCAACAGGTAAGAAAGTGAAATCCGAAATCCTTTTCTCAATATCCCTAATAACTTTGTCTCTTCCTCTAGCTAAAAAAGTCCCAGAGCTTGTTCGTACTCTGTGTAAATTGAAAGGTATATCAACTGTTTCATATATAAGCGAATAAAGAGGAACAGGAAAGAACTAATAAAGTTTAATCTTCCATACATAAATTATCACCTGCTATCTTTACTCTTGCCCGTTTCACTATCAACAACAGTTGACTTTTGCATACTAGGCTTCGCAAGATTGATAAGGTACTCACACTCCTCTTTGGTCTGCCCAAAAAAGGTGATCGAATTCATTATGTGACAAATTTGAACAACATGAACCAAGCAATGCATTTGAAAAGAAAATGCAAACCATCCATAACCAAACTTCAATCTACACAGTCATACTTCTTCGACCAAGACAACAACTGAGTACCCACAATCAGTATGGCAATTTTACATCTAATTTTAAGAGATTAAATCAGCATGCAAAAAATGTTACAACAGATGAGTACAATGATACTAAAATTTCTCCAAATTCAATTACAAATTTACATTTCGAGTAATGCTACATATACAAACTTTGTATATAAACTATGTGGCATAACTCTTTAATTGACACATCATTCATCCTCATTTATTTCTCATCTATTAAGTTGATTTTTATTTCACTCATTCACTCATTTTATGACACATCGATTTGTATATAAAAATTTATATATAAAGTTTGTAAGTGTAGATCTATTCTTACTTTTCATAAGCCTAATCAAGAGTAGTGTTACACTTACAAACTCAATTTTATCACTGATGTAGCAGCATCGCATGATTGCAACATTATCGCCCTTAATTAATGTAATTAAGTTTTTATATTTATCTCCAATCATATAATGCACGTCATTTTTTAGAATTGAGTTTGTATCCATAGTTTGTAAGTCTACAGTTAGTTGCCTAATCAACCAGTAACTAAAGCAAACAGACCAAAATAGCGAGTTCATCAAATAATTGACTTGGAAAAAAAAAATGCAACGCAATTATGGCGCCGTTTTGCTCATTCGTCGCATTCACATGTGTCATGAGTGTAAGAATTATATCAAAATGATCGACATAAGCAACATTTCCAAGTCCAAATCGGATAAAAAGGAATTAAAAGAGAAAAACTGACCAAAAAATTATGATAAATAACAGCTCGAGGCTCCCACGAGATCACCTCTGCCCACTGCTCTCCTCTCTCATCATCTCCTTCACTCCTGAAAACAAAACAAACCAAAAAATTAAAAAAAAAATGTAACAGTAAAAGTTACCAATATCGCCCTCCAATTCAACAGCAAAACTTAAGAAAATAACTAAGATAAACCAAACCAAACCTACTTCTCGTATTTGCGTTGAAGGGACGTGAGATCGTTGGCCTTGCGGCCGGAGGTGCTAGGCATCGAGAGGATTCCGAGAGCAAGAAGAATCAGAATCACGAACGTGAACATGATCAACACCGTGAGAATCAGCGTCGACGAAGACGATTTTCGCGGCGGGAGTCGCGAATGCCTCGCCTTCACCATTTTCGCGTGAATTGGGAATTCCGGAATTCAAATTCAAAATTCGATCCGCGAAACGAAGGTTTTCGAAGATCGAGATCTAGAAGGCAGTTGAATTGAATGAACGATTTTGTAGAAGTTATAAGACGACTAACCAAGTACGCGCTTTTTTTTTTTTTTTTTTCTCTTCCTGAGTCGCTGTAGTGTCAAGTGTATGCCCCTCTTTTATTATTATTTAATTATTAATTATTTTATTATTATTATTATTAATTCTTGAAGACCAGTCATATGAGCATTTGTCTTACGCGGCTGCACGTCAGCAGCGTTACTGCGTTAGCTATCATTTTTATATTTTTTACCTATTCTACCCCTACTCTGCGTTAGCTATAATTTTTGTATTTTTTACCTATTCTACCCCTACTTGCTTTTGTTTTTTTATTTCTATTCCTGTTTTTTCAGTAATTTAAGTTGATCTTATTCAAGATTTTAGAAAAGCTTTGACAAATAATATTTAATATAAATTAGTCAATTTAAAAAATAATAATGTTGTTTAAATGTAAAAATAAAAATTAGTTTCGAAATTATATAAATCTTAAATTATGTAATTAGTTAACTCATAAATTTTTTCTTGGTTGTGATAAAATTTTTAATAATTATTAACCATTTTTCTGAAAATGAGGCATGTAAAAGATTTTAAAAGACTTCACAATAAATGAAAGTAGATTATATCTTAAAAACATCCAAAAAATAAAGAAAACAATTTTCTTATTTTTTTTCATTTACACGTTTTTTTATCTGGTACTTTTCGATTTTTTTTAATCTGAAGTGTGAATTTAATTTATCCTCAAACGTTAGATATTTTTAAATATTTTATTTATATAAAATTTATCTTTTACATGAATATAAATGTTTGAATCATCTATCTCTCAATTAATTATCTAAAATATCCTAGTAACATACAGTTATAACATATTTATATATAATCTAATATTTTATTTTTTAAGTAATTATATTATGACGTATTTATATATAACTTACTATTTTATTTTTAAAATTGTTATACTATGATCTTGTAGTTATGTAAATGTTATTAAAAATTATTTAATAGTTGTTTAACTTGTTTTTACATCAAATCTTATAAATTATAATAATGATAATTTTTATATAACTATAGACATTTAAATAAATCAAACCCATAATAGAATTTATTAATATTTTATATTTTAAGATTAGATAATTAAAATTACAATTTTTATAATATTTAAATATATTCTTAAATAATAACTTTATACTAACGTATCTATAAAATTATAAGTGAAAATGTTTTAATAATGATACGTATATATAAAAATATTATTTTTAAAAATAAAAATATCATTCAGATTCATATATTCCGACTACTTTATCTTATTTATATATTTAGATCTCAGACACAAAAAAATAATAAAAAAATAAACGAAAGTTAATTTTGTTTGTAAATGATTGTATAATTAGATTGTATATATAATATTATTTAAGAAATTATTATAAAGTATTTCTAATCTAAGGCTAAATTTTCTAATATTTACTTCCAGATTTAAAAAAAGGGTGTGATTATTATGTATTTAATATTATATATATATATATATAATTTTTAGTTTCTTATATAAATTTTCATGATATCAAGAGGAAATACCTCAACGCAAAGAATAGAATTGAATATAATAGCACTACTAAACACTATTTAATGAAGAAAGTTGATTTTTGATACAATGCTACTGCCTAAGAAGTGTCAGTGATTTATGTGGCTTTTATGAGGCTAAATTTCTTTGGATGATATTGAATTAGCCTGACCTAATAATACCAATTTTGGGGAAGTCCAATGCATAAGTCACTGAACGAGTAACTGAAAACTGGCTATTGGAGAGCAGAACTAGAATGCACAAAGATGGAAGACGGGGGTAGCATTTGAACATTTTGAACACAACCAACATGAAAAGAAAATGCTGTTCACAATGATATCTGTACCCAATTTTTTTAGGTTTCTGGTTGTTTCACAAGTTAACAGGGAAATACTTGACAATCAGAAATGCAAGCACGCTTATTCAATAGTAACACCCCACCTCACGGTAATACATACAATAATTCAAGCACAGCAATCAAATTTCATATAATCAATTGATCAAGGAGATTCGAATGGTCTAAAAGACTCCAAGAGATGTAGGATACAGAGGAACAGGCTTATGAGTAAAACAATTGGGCATGTAAGTAGAAGTTCTTTTAGGAGTTTGAGTTTCCATGGCTGCAATAGCAGGTTGGTTCAGGTATGCATACTTGCTCTTTGTCCACCTGCAAATGTTTAAACAAGAGAGTGTTAGAATAACCTCAACAAAATAGTCTATAATCAAGCATTTCTTGTGCTGCTGTACTACTTTCACTGAAATTTTTGTTGCTGGAAAGAAAGTATTCTGCATCAAATTATGATATCAGAAATTTTCTTGTATGGAAATTCAACTAACCAGTCCTTGATTCCCACTCGCACTTCTTTGTTCTTGGCTTTTTTGCTATTGTTGGCGGCAGGAACATTCTTGTCAATAGGATCATTGTCCTCATCCTTCAAGGAATCCACAAACTGCTTGTAGTCTTCCTCCTGTACAGAAACAATTTTTAACAAGATTAAGAAATTCAAATTGTTAAGCATGGTTAAGAGCATCATAAGCTAATCTAACCCTTATCAAGAGACAATTAAACCTGCAGTTGTGCCTTGAGTATGATGCTAGACTAACTTAGTAAACTGCCGGTAAGGCCAAAATAGCAGCCTGAGGTTTATTGATCACTTCACCATCGACGGCAGGAAGTAACATGAATATCATGCGTATCAGCAGAAGGCCATGAACATTCTGTAAGTATCTAAAAATAGGGAAGCAAATTAAGATGTATCCACTTGTTATCATATCTGGGTTTGGGTTTGACACAATTTCTTAACGGTATCAAACAAAAGATAAGGAAAGAGGAATTTGTGCAATTTTAGATTGTGACAACTAACTATATAAAGAAATTCCTAACGTGTGTTTACGATCTTTGACAAAAGATTGTTGAAGTCGTCTCTCTTCCCTCCAACAAATTGTTTAAGACATCTCTGTTTTGCGCCTCTGTTCCCTAGTCATACTCACAATTGACCAGTAACTACGACACTTAGATAGCCAGCTAACCGACCTTTAGACTGTTACTGGACCAGCCAAGAGTCCGCATCAGTAAAAGCTATGTGCTCATTCAAGCTTACAATCTATTCCAATTCTCTTCATTATGAACCAAGTAATGTTATCAGTGAGATCTTAATTGTTTGAGCACCATTAACTTATATCACAACGCTACCTATAATGTAAACTTCTTTGATGTAGCCAGAGACACTATATGTTGAGAAATTATATAGACTCAGAACCAACACCCTATCTGCAGGTATTTGCTTAATCACATAACAGTAGCAGAAGATCCTACCGAGAAATTTCGAGCCCTGATAGTCGCTGCAGCCTTGATAGCAGCAAGGAGGTGATCCTCTTCATCAATGCGCTTCTGCCTCCAATACCTGGCAATCTCTTGGTTTGTTATGCTCTTTGTGATAGTCTTCCGGACCCAGAATCTTTGTAGTGGAGGTGGTGGAGGTGGTGGCAGAGGAACAACTACTCTTTTTGTCTTTGCAACAGTGCTTTCAGGTTCCACCTTTGATGGCTTCATCTTCGGAAGACCTTTTTGCTAATTTGTTTTGTTAACACTATGCAGTATGTGTACAATATGATAGAACACATCAAATATTAATGCCAAAAATAACGACATCCATAACCAACCCCAAATCTACTAATCCAACCTACCTTTCAACTGTAACTGATAAAATGATTTTCTGTGCAGAATTGCCCTGTTATTTCCCTAGAAGTCAGCAATGTATGAGCCTGCTGGGGTGGGTTGTACTCGTCTTTGCTTGTGAATAGCATTTCAAGGCTTTGACTGGTTGGTGTAACCTAAATATTCAAGTAGAAACCGACTAAACTGAGCATAGCAAACATCCGAATTCCATAATGTGCTAACTCCAATTCTCACAAATTCATGAATTTCATTAATAATTGAAATGAACATTTCTCAATCAAGCTCATCCAATCACAGCAAAATAGGTTTAAGCATTCAACAAACCAGAGAACTCAATGGAAAGCTCTACAAACCCATTAAAAGAAATGGTGGTGCTATATGAACTCTAAAAACACTTTAAACACCCCATTACTCTTAAAAACCCTTTATCTAAATTTAAAAAATTTAAAATCTGTTCTATACACCCATTTTGTTACCTTATAAATCCTTAAACAATTAGATAAATAAACAATTATTATTCTATAAAAAAATTTCATTAATTTTGTAAACACGTCAGGTTAAATCAATGGACTTGTTTTCTAGACACCTACATACATTTACATATTCTTGAATCTAAGATAAATTTCTGTGAATTCTTTTTAATCTTCAATGAAATCTCTGATCTGTTCCGTCTCAAAAAAATCCATAACAAAAACTATATCAGAATCTACTTTAGAAGTTTTTCAAGATTAAATAATCTTCATGTTTGTTTGGTTGTCAAGAATGTAAAAGAAAAACATATAGATGTATTAAATATGATAGATTAAAATTAGATTACAAATAATCTTAAAAGTTAAAAAATTGTTTAATCGTGATTTAAAAAACTGAATGGTGATAATAATAATGATTATGACCGTAAAAAAAAATTATATATATATATATATATTTTATACATTTAATAGGAATATATGTAGATAGTAATTGTATCTCAATAACTATTATTACGTTGATTCTTACTCTTAATAATAATTTAACTTATTGATTCTTTAATAATTTATTATTATTATTTGAAATTGGGGTGTTTAGAGTGATTTTTGGGGTCGATATAACCCCACCCTAAAAGAAATTAGAAATTAAAGATTTTGCTAGATTCGAAATAAAACCTTAGATATTTTCTCATAATTCTAATTTTTAAAATTAAAAAATAGAAAAATAAAAGTTCCATTCATAAAATTTAAAAAAAAAAAAATTATACAAGAGTGAATAACAAAACACCATAAATATTTAAGGAATTAAAAACATATATATATATATATATATATATATATATATATNCATAAATATTTAAGGAATTAAAAACATATATATATATATATATATATATATATATATTATTTTACATGGTCATGAAAACGATTCAGAACCCATCAAACATACATACAAAAAGAAAAAATAAATAAAAAATTCATTCAAGTCTCGGACGAGATCCGAAGAGCCTTGGTCTTGAACCTGTACCTAGGAGCCCTGGGAATCACTTGACTGGGTCCAAAATGAAACTGGCCAGGGCTATCCGTTAGCGGAGGCCCATCATCATAAATATGACCGACAAGTCGTCCACAGCTGTTGCACTTGATCCTCGTCCTCTTCCTCTGTATTCCCCAGTAATTTCGTGTCTCCCAAAACGGCTTGAACTTGTCCTCTTTCTCGAACGTGAACTTGGTGTCGTCGATCCAAGCGAACGACAGCGTGCCCTTGTTGCCCGCCTCGAAGAAGAAGTTGGCTGGGTAGAGGTGTACCGTGTTCAGGTTCAGGTTCGCTCCGCACTCACCGCAGCTGTAAATCGAAGCCATCAGGCGAGGAGGATTATGGATGGTTTGTTTTTGTGTTGTTTTAGGTGGGTTTGTGAGAGAGTTTGATAAGTGACAAGATCAACAAAAGCGAAGACGAGTCAAAAATGAAAATTCAATTTTCTATAGCGTGTCTATCGGTGCCGGCCCTCCTTCTGTATAAGAAAAGATAGGTTGCTAACGAGTTTCCTGACTGGGAAAATTAATGGATTCGCTGTATATGTATTCAATTGAAATTAGATTTTTATAAATATTACAGCCGGATCAGTCAACAAGGAGACCAACTCCAATTGCCCAATATCTACAAATCTTCAATTTCCAAAATTTCGATTTTCGACCCAAATCAAGGGGTCTTTGTAAACGACTCTCTCTCTCTCTCTCTCTCTCTCTCTCACACACACACACACACAAAATTGTTATCTCAAAATTTAAACGTGTGATCCTTTGTTTGAGAAATTACTTCAATACCTTTATCTACCAGTAATGTTTCCCAACTTTGTGTTACAAGAGACATGTAGAAGTATGCTCAACTGATTTGATATTATAACTAGTGATAAAATTGAATATATAAAAAATAAAATAATAAATATTCATAAATTTATTTTATCACTCCTATAATATAATATCATCGTATCACGATTTAAATATAAATTTTATATGAATAATATTACTCTTTATTTAACTTTCAATAATAAATTTCTTAAATTTTTTATTCCTTCTTCTATCTTCTACATAATTTTTCAAAAAAATTATCATATTTTCACTTTTTTTTTTTGGTAGAAACATATAATAAACTTTAAAATTAATAGCTGTTGAAGATTTTTGCATTTAGTTGGTTAAAAATATAAAAAATTTGTATTTTATAGGTTAAAGATGCGTTATATCAAATAACAAACACAGACAACGGACACTAATAGTGTCCGACATCAGGTTTCAACATCCAACCATAAACACTCAACATAATCATACATCCAACAACAAATATTAAATATTCGATGACCTACATCAAACATTCGAAAAGAAATATTCAACCCTTGATATGTCGTATCTAACACTCATCGCCTTTCACCTTAATCATTTTCAATAAAATTAGTCAAATTTCAAGCATTTTCGCACTTGTACTAACCCATTTCACACGTCACAAACACTTTCAACAATAAAAAAATAAAATAAAAGATTCGAACTCAAGATTAAAACATTTTAAACCTCAAAAATCAATTTGAAATTTCTTTATCTAATGGTCTCTCTCTTCTCAAAACCATCTCTATCTCAACCTAACTGTATAAAATTTTATTTATTTAGATTGTTATTTGTAATATTAAGTGAATACCAAATCAAGGTATTGCTATTTTGAATTTTTTTGGAAGGCTCAAATATGAAGTTTTTAGTTTAGATTTGATTCTTAGATAACTGGGGAAGAATGATATTTTAGTTTATTATTAGGGGCATAAATTCATAAGCAAATGGATTATGATATCTCAATTTTTATAGATATAATTTATAAAAAATCTCCTTAATATAGGTCAAAATTTGAATTTTAAATTTTATTATTAATAACAATACCCAAAATACTAATAAAAAATGCCTCTATGAATAGCAACAAGGAAATTTATGGAGGATTTTGCTAACTTTCTGATCTTTTAACGACTTTTCTTATAATTTTAAATATTATGTCAATCTTCTTTATTATATACCTATTTAATTTAATAAAATTTGATAATAATTCCATCAAATTATTGCATTTTTCATACCAATTTGTAGTGATCAACTATAATTATATGGGATGAACAAAAAATATTCGACTCTGTATTGTAGAGAAATAAATAAGTAATTATTTTAAAGATATTATTGATATTTAAATAATTAAAATATAATCAAAATCAAACAGTTATGAGACGTCTTTAAGACTCTTACAACATTTGATACATTAATTTATCATGTAACATAAACTAAACAAATACAATACGTTTAGCATACATGCCGCTTTGCATGTGCTTTAAGCTTGTCAAACAATAAAAATTTAATTTCATTATATTTTAATTAATTTAAAAAATGATTTTCAAATTAAAGAGTAAGAAAATATATCTTATATTTAAATTGTACCATTATTTGCTAAAGAAAATGGAGATATTGGATAAATATATAAAACCTATATAGAATCAATCCAAATTTATATTTAAATAAAACTAGTAAAAATATTAAAAAAACCAAGGACACATATATTATTTTAAATAAATTTTTAAAATAAATTATTGGTGTCTTTTATATTTAAAAAGAAAAATACTCAATTGACAGATGTAAAATTTAAAACAATTTTTATGACGTTGGAAGCAAAGGGTAATTGGGCTTTGTAATAAAATTAAGACCTAAAAGCTTAAAATAGGCCCAACTCAGCCCGCTTGGAAACGGTGGGGGCCTGGCGCGGCCCACACATTTGACACCTTAAGGGGGATCCAGAAGAAATTAGAAACGCTAAACGCTGCGTCCAGTGAGGGTATTCTAGTCAGACGACGAGAATGAAGTCGGTCGCTTAACCTAGGCTGCCATTTCTTCTATAAATAGACATGAGGGGTCAAACGTTCATCTCTT
>JANKKC010045202.1:0-32767 GCA_026225755.1 Bursera bipinnata
AATTAATTTGTGTATAAATTTGTGTCAAAATTTGTGTCTCCTGATCCTGCCCCTATATATATATATATATATATCATTTCATTGGAGGTCTCATGAGTTTCTTATACATAAATGTTTTGTTAATTTCAAAACAACCTTATTTTTTAGTACAACTTAAAAATAATCTTTATTTTTAAAGTTTTTACGCGATAGTCCTCGAGTTAACCTATCGAACTGTCGAACATAGCTTCTTGAGTTACCAAACAGCACTCGTGCTTGGTAGCTTGTCGAATATCGAGTTGCCAAACTGAGGACTATTACATGAAAAAAAAAAATTAATGAGTATATTTTTAAAAATACACTTAGAAATAAGGGTCTAAGTCTATTTTTTGAAGTTTATGTAAATTTTCAAATTCGAGATATGTGAACAAAAGGGTCGAGTGTTGGGTTTAAGGGTCGGGTTCAGGGTTTGAGCTAGGTGAGCCCGTGGTTTGGCGTCGGCAACAACGAGAAATTTGACAAAGCGAAACATCAACCCAAGCGTAGCAGAAAGTAGTTCAATTTACAACGTAAACTAGAAACCAAACATGCTCTCAACCCACCCGTTGAACCCAACCCAATCCCCCACTTCGCCTATGCTCACCTCTTTCTCTCTCCTCCGCTCACTCTCTTTCTCTCTCTCCACACGCCACGTCCTCCGCCTCCCTTACTCCCTCACCACCCCCAAACCCTACCGCTTTCCGTTTTTTCTATCTTTCGCTACCGCGTCGTCTCACAGCACTTTCGTCGAACAGTTAGCAAGCAACCGCGACTCTTCGGATGAAGACAGGTGGGAATACTTCAACTACAATAACAAAAACACCAGCGATAAAGGGTCCTCGGATTTTGATGTCGGCGCTGCGGGGAGTGAAATGAGGCAGTTGGGTTCGCCGCTTGTGGAGGTTAAGGAGCTGGAGGAACTGCCTGAACAGTGGAGAAGGTCGAAGCTGGCGTGGCTTTGTAAAGAGTTACCTTCCCATAAAGCGGGGACGCTGATCAGGATTTTGAACGCGCAAAAAAAGTGGCTGAGGCAGGAGGACGCCACGTACGTGGCTGTTCATTGTATGCGGATTCGAGAGAATGAAGCCGGGTTCAGGGTATAATTTCTTTGTTTTTATTGTTGTTATGGATTTCTCTAGTAATTATTCATATCTTTAAATTTCTACAAGTCTGAACTGGGAAGAATTAACTTCGGGAATTAAATTTTATGCCTAAAACATTGAAGTTGTTCCATGACTTGTTTCTTTTTAGTTCGCTAAATGAATAAGGAGGTCTTTGCAAAAATAACCAAAATTAAGGGGATGATTTGATAACCACGTTTACAATATTTAGAGATCATTAGCTCAAATTGACAAACCGACAGTTATTTTCTCTATTTGGGTTGTAGAGATGTTAGTCTCTAGCGTTCCAAAAAAAAAAAAAAAAAAAAGTGTCAGGTTAGTCGGTTTGTGGTGGCGGCATCTAAATTTTTTAGAAACATGATTGTTTTTCGAAGCTCTATATGATTTTGATTGTTTTTCGGAATTTCACATGAATTATGTCTTTTCAAGGAATTTATGTGTTTATTATTTGCTTTTTTATTCTATTGTTACATGAGAAATCGTAGAGTTAGATTACTTTTGTCTTTTTTGATTATTTGACCGAACATTATTGATTCGTCACTGCATGGTATGCTAGAGTCTGTTGTTTAAATTTGGGTATTGTGTGTTACAGGTGTACAAATGGATGATGCAGCAACATTGGTATCGATTTGATTTCGCTCTTGCTACCAAGCTGGCAGATTACATGGGTAAGGAGCGAAAATATGCCAAATGTCGAGAGATATTTGATGACATAATTAATCAGGGACGTGTGCCCAGTGAATCTACGTTTCATATTTTGATCGTTGCGTATCTTAGTGCACCAGTTCAAGGTTGCTTGGAGGAGGCATGTGGTATCTATAATCGGATGATTCAACTTGGAGGTTTCAAACCTCGTCTTAGTTTGCACAATTCTCTCTTCAGAGCCCTTGTGAGCAAACCTGGAGGCTCATCAAAACATTACCTCAAACAAGCTGAGTTTATTTATCACAATGTGATGACATCAGGACTTGAGATACAGAAGGATATTTATGGTGGTCTAATCTGGCTACATAGCTATCAAGACACCATAGATAAAGAAAGGATAGAATCACTAAGGGAAGAAATGAGAAAAGCAGGAATTGAGGAGGGTAAAGAAGTGCTTTTGTCTGTCTTGAGAGTTTGCTCGAAGGAGGGGGATGTGGAAGGAGCAGAAAGAACTTGGCGCAAACTAGTTGATTGTGATGGTGGCATCCCCACTCAAGCTTTTGTTTATAAAATGGAAGCTTATGCCAAGACTGGGGAGATTATGAAATCACTGGATATATTCAGGGAGATGCAGAAGCATCTGGGTACTGCTAGTGTTCCGGCATATCATAAAATCATAGAGGTGTTATGTGAAGCTCAGGAAACAGAACTTGCAGAATCCCTTATGAAAGAGTTTGTAAAGTGTGGTATGAAGCCACTTATGCCTTCTTATATTGATCTAACAAATATGTACCTCAAGTTGCGCATGCATGACAGATTGCACTTGGCCTTCTCGGAGTGTCTTGAGAGATGCCGACCAAACCGTACCATCTACAACATCTACTTGGAATCTTTAATGGAAGTTGGTCATCTAGATAAAGCTGAGGAGACTTTTAACGTAATGCATAATGATGAGATGATTGGTGTTAACACTAGATCATGCAACATCATTTTGAAAGGATACCTCTCTTCTGGAAATCATGTGAAGGCAGAAAAGATATACGATCTGATGTGCCAGAAAAAGTACGATATTGAATCTGCATTGATGGAAAAGCTTGACTATGTCCTGAGCTTGACCAAGAAAGTGGTTAAGAAACCTGTAAGCCTTAAGTTGAGCAAAGAACAGAGGGAGATTTTGGTGGGATTGCTTTTAGGTGGTTTGCGTATTGAATCGGATGAAGAGAGGAAGAATCATATGATCCGGTTTGAGTTTAATGAGAATTCTGACTTGCATTTTATTCTGAGAAGACATTTATATGACCAGTATCACGAGTGGTTACATCCCTCTGATAAGCTGAGCAATGGTAGTGATGACATACCGTATAGATTTTCCTCCATCTCTCACTCGTACTTTGGTTTTTATGCAGACCAGTTTTGGCCAAGAGGTCGGCCCATGATTCCCAAGTTAATCCATCGGTGGCTGTCTCCTCGTGTTTTGGCATATTGGTTTATGTATGGGGGCCACAGAACGTCATTAGGGGATATCATACTAAGGGTGAAGGGAAGCCATGAGGGTGTTGAGAAGGTTGTCAAGACTTTGAAAGCAAAGTCTCTTGATTGTAGGGTAAAGAGGAAAGGGAAAGTGTTTTGGTTAGGCTTTCTGGGCAGCAATTCTTCGTGGTTGTGGAAGCTGATAGAACCTTACGTTTTGGAAGGCGTAAAAGAAGATTTTCTGAACGCAGGTGACGAGACCTTAGTTAATAGAACAGAGGAAACTCAAAACATCAGCTTTGATTGTGCTTCTGATTCTGAGGGTAGAGCTTCCGATTACAGTGATGATGACACCATGTAGGACTTGTATGTATTATGTTTTTGAGTAGTTTCATCCATTAAGATTGATTCACAGGCTGCTGAGGATGAGAAATGATTCACATTTTCTATGAGATTTAACTTCTCAATAATTGGCAGCCTCTGGAGTTGTATATACGACAGTGCATGCAGAAAAGAGTCATATTTAATCAAACTAGTGAACTAAGGATTCCCATACTACTGGTTCTACATTCTTGTGATATTCTTAACTTGCTCTTTATCCATATGGCTTGGACTAGAAACATTGGACAAATTCCAAGTGATTCTCACGTTCAGAAAAACAGTTTTTGGAAAACTTGGTGTAAGACTATCATGTCACTTTGCAGATTTAATAAACAATCTAATCAAATAATGACGTATTAATAGTGGGTAATTAAAATAAAAAATTAATTAAAAAAATAGGTTGAGAAAAACAGAAAAGTGGGAATAAATTAAATTGGAAATTGAAATAAAAAATTGTGTATTAACACATAATAGAGCATGAGTTGTTAGACATATCAAACCTTGCAGATAAAATTAGTAAATAAATACAATCACATGAAATACGGATTAGGAATAATTCTATGCATAATCAAGTATAGAGGAAGTTTTTAAATATTAATTAAATTCTAGGCAAGGAAACAATACTTGAACTAGATGCCGCGGCCCACCTTCCTTAAAACGACAGCTCTTATGACTAAAAACGGCAGATGGTAGCCCAACCTTAACTTAGTTTCTCGTCCACCCCACCATCCTCATCTGTCTCACTTTCTCTGTAGCCCGCGAAATCTCGAAAGCAGAAAATGATGTCTGACTCGGACCTGGTGGACCGGCTCCGAGATATCCTCCGGAGCTCCGACCTTGACACGGCGACCCCCGGAAGTGTACGAAGGCAACTTGAGGAACAGTTTAAGCTGGATTTATCGGAAAGGAAAACTTTTATTAGGGAGCAAATTGATATTTTCCTCCAAACCCTAGCGGAAGAAAACAAGGAAGTTTCTCTGAACGAAAATGTGGAAGACGAAAACGACGCCGTTGAGGAAGAAGAAGAAGAGAGTGTAATGAAAGAAGAAATGTAAGTTTGTTTTATACCTTTTTGTATTAAAAAATGATTTTCATTTGCTATAGTTGGGTTTCCTTTCTTTCTAGCATTTCAATAGTATGCTGAAGGTTTTTTTACTGCTGTAATGAGATATTATGGTGTTGCAGTCGAATTCATTGTAGCTTTTGCTGTCCTATTGGTTGCTTTTGGTTTAAGCCAAGTTCTTGTTTGAGTTGGAGATTTTATTGCATCTGGGTTAATCATGAATGTAGAGTTCGCTTAGTAAGCACTGCTGTATGTTTTCGAGAAATATTAGAGATACAACCAGCATATACAACGTCATTATACAATCTGATGAGACATGATATTAGTGGATGCCACATCATTTTTGCAGTCTGCTTCTATTTTAATATTTATTATGAATTTATGATATCTAATGATATTATGTGACATCCAATTTGATGAGAATAATTGTAGGATTTAGTTTTATACGTGGTATTATTCTTACGTTAATTATTACTTGTTCACATCAGCATTCCAAATATAGAAGGAGTTGAAGATTGATCAATTGTATGTTGCAAGTATCATGGTTATGTCATAGGCTTGTACCACCTTGATACCACTATCTATCACTTTTTCTTTATTTATTTATTTAAAAACGTAGCTTTAGAGAAGTATGGGTGGGTCCTTCTTCCATTGGGTCAAAGTTTCTCTGTGTTGTTCTTTCTTTTCGTTTCCAGTTGATTCTAAGGTTAGGAATATTGGTTCTTTGAGTAATTCCTTCTTACTTGTTATGATTGTTGATTATCAAGCCAGTTGGACGTAGATGGGACTATTGCAATGACCATGTGCTACTATAAATGCTAGAGTATGGAAGCACATATTGATTCATTGGTATTAATATTTCCAAAAAATGGGTATTTTCACTTTATCAATTAGGTCAAACAATGTGGTTGAAGAGGTGAAGAAAAGACGAGGTGGCTTTAACAAATTATGTAGCCTTTCTCCACAACTTCAGAAGCTTGTTGGAGTGCCTGAATTGGCTAGAACTGAGGTAATTCTATGGTTGTTGTATGCAAATATCTGTTTTCCAGTCTGTTGTTCCTTATGCTGGATGGAGTATTTGGATTGACATTTTAACTTGTTTTTCCTCTTTTCTGTGGCTCCAGGTTGTGAAGAAAGTTTGGCAATATATCAAGGAAAATAACTTGCAGGATCCAAAGAATAAGAAAAGAATAATTTGTGACGGCTCATTTAAAGGCTTATTCCATGTAAATTCTATCGATATGTTTAAAATGAACAAAGCCCTGTCCAAGCATATTTGGCCATTGACTCCAAAGAGCGGTACTTTCTTTGAAAATTTATATTTTCATGACTTTATGTTATCGAGGCTTGATATTTGCGTAGTTTTCTTGGTTCATGACTGAACGGTTGGTTTTCCTTTGGTGTCTTGCTTGTGAGCTTTGTTTGGTTGGATGTATCAGTGTACATCTTTATTTATTTATTTATTTTTAATGTTACTTGTGGATTTCATAGAGGAAATTGTTTTAAAAGGTATTTAGTTTTTATGGAGACAAATGGATACAAATGCTTTTCTTATGTTTTCAATGTGGAGGAAATCTTATCTATTAAACATTTTTAGTACTGTTGCTTGAGTAGATAACAGACAATAACAGACTATAAAGATGTAAGATTGGGGAAAGGAATTTGTTTAAGGAGTAGTGTAAGGTTTGGGTTTTTTTTTTTTTTGGTAAAAGAATGATTTTGTAGGGCTGCATCTAGTTATAGGATTTTATTTTATTTCCTTTCCTTTTCGGAACAGTGTATCTAGCCTATTTTAAGGCTTTCTCTTCTTGTGCAATGTATGACAAACTAGAGATTAAAACTTTCCCACAAAGATGACTAAATCATGTATAATAACAAAAGTAACACTGGTTGATGGGAAATCAAGAATATTTTGGCTTGTAAAGCCTCACTTGGGAGGCCTGGTAAGGGTGCCATTGAACAATTAAATTGGTTGTTTTTAATTCTTTTTAAGTAAAAAATTATATATTTATTAGAGGAAAAAAGTTGCATGTTGGGCTGTAAATTGTTATTTTTTATGTTAAAATCTGAGTATAAGGAATTTTATTTTAATAGTATCTTTTTTCTTGAAAAAAAAAAAAGTGATTTTGGCATATGATGAATAAATGGCCTACATCAGGTCTGAGTATGAGTTTCTATGTTTCGTTATTTTTGCTTTATTTATGGATGTGGTATGATACTAACATTTTTTTCATATAGCTTAATCAGTTTTTCCAGTACTTGGATAATTGTAGGATGTTTACATTTTTCTCCTATTACAACTTCAACTTCCACAGCACACTGGATTCCACATTGAACTTCCGCTTTATTTCATTAACGGTATTTACTATAGTGTTCTCAGTCATTTGCTTTAGAGGCATCATCATAAAGTTGCATGTTATAGATATTTGGGTTGATATTGACAGCTAGATATTGGTGAAAAATCAGAAAATGTAGAGCAGAAGATAGAAGATGAAGATAGTCATGGTTCTGTGTCAGAAGACAAAAAGCTTGAGGAAGAATCGGAAGAGGAAGAGGAAGAACATGAAAAGACTAATAAGCGAGGAAGCAAGAAAAAAGGGTCAGTGTTTGCTTTTTTAATCCTTGAATTTGTGTTTATTTTTTCTTTTAATTCTTTCTTTAGTTTTCTTCCCTCGTAAATTCTGTGTCTCAAAGAATAAAAATTAATCACCAGTGGCCACAAATTTGTGTGTCATTGATATTATGGTTTCTCTGAAGTGGGTTGGAAAAAGATTCTTCAAATTATTCATCACTTCATGTAATGACGGCTTAAATCCATCAGAAGAGTCTAAGAAATTGATAACTACTAATTGTGGTTAGTTGGCTCTGGTCAGTGTATCTCCTTTTATCAAATGAAGTTAGGCAGCTTGTGAAACATAGTATCACTGGAATGCCTGAGGAAATGAATGAACTCAAGTGGTAAATGGCGGGATGAGTTGTGTAAGTCTTTCATCAAAATGTTACCAATTAGGGAACAAATATTATTGGGACATCATTTAAATACTTTTTCACATGCTTGTAATCTGACACTAGTAATCTTGCTTAAACTCCACATTATTCACCCTGAATTGAGTTTTAGGGTTGAAAGTTTGCTGCTTGATTGGTTGTTAGCTATTTTTGTTATTAGATTGGTAGTTAGCGCATTCCATTATTTTTTCTGTTCATACTTTTGTTGTTAATTGAATAGATAACCTGTTTGCATCTTGGTGAATCATTAATTAAGTTATTGTTGCCAGTTATTGTAGCAGTTGATTTGAAATTCGACATTATTATAGAATATTACATATATCTAAAGATTTGTGCATTTGTTAATATGTTGGCACAAGAAATCTAATATATGTGCAGATGAATGTCTGGGTTTTCATGATAGTTTGGTCCACAATTGTTGGTATTGACTTTTTCTGAACTAAACAAATCTATTTGTCTAGTAGATCAACTAAGGTGGATAAAGATGTCAAGAAAAGAGGAGGTGGCTTTACTAAGTTGTGTAGTCTTTCTCCAGAACTTCAAACATTCATTGGAGAGTCTGAGTTGGCTAGAACAGAGGTAGCTGAATAGAACTCAGAAATTTCATGTGTGAATTTCCTCGAATATGTATTTTCACAACTCATGCTTTATTTTTATTAATTCCAGATGTCTTTTGGCTGTAGGTTGTCAAGAAACTCTGGATCTATATTCGGGAGAACAATTTGCAAGATCCAAAGAACAAGCGAAATATAATATGTGATGAACCTTTACATGCTCTTTTTCAAGTCAGTTCTATCAACATGTTTCAAATGAATAAAGCCCTGTCCAAACACATATGGCCATTAGCAAAGGAAGATGGTATTTCCTAAATCAATCTTCTTCTTTTATCTTTAAAATTTATGAGCACTGAAAGTAGACATGTGACCTAATTGTCTCTGTCTGTAAATCTTTACCATGTTCTTCTCATTCACTGTAAATGTCTAGCTTTTGTATCAAGTATGGTCCACTGTCTCATGTGCGAACATTCTGAATGGATATTTGTCTAATTGTGCTTCTTATTTGTGTATTTCTTGGTTTAAGAAATCTGACTATGTTTGATTACATTAAGGTAGAGTTTAGAACCTTTCTCTTATAAGAAAGTTGTTCATGAAATTTGACTAAAAGTCAGCTTGCAGAAACCCGGCCTTAATGAAGATACTGAATTGGATGAGGGAAACGTTTCTAATGAACCAGACTTGCTAAAATTACATAGAAGTATAAACATGTTGAGTGAACACTTTGATTTGGATTATCCTGTACAGCAAGAAACCCTATATGTTTATCTTGTACCCAAGTCTTTGTAATGTCTAGTCTAAATTGAGTTCGATGAATTGGTTAAATGCTATTTCTTTTTTTGTATCATATGGTTCCATGGGACTGATACATTATTTGCTAGATGTTCTGGGAAAGGGGTGTTAAAAATGTTTTAGTTATGCTGTATTAAACTTAAACTTACAGTTTAAGTCTTCTTCTATTTGATGCATCAAGAATAATGTTATAGGATTTCTTTCAATATCTTGATTGAAATTTTAATTCCTTAATTTTCAGCTCCTGCCAACCCTCCACAAAAGGAAAAGAGGTGCAAGCAGGTGGAAGAAGGTGAGATTGGTAACTTCAAGCCTACAGGCTATCAACTTGCTGGGTCAGTTATTTTTTTGTCTACACCACATCCTTGTATACTTTCAGTAATTCAACAACCTACCATGTAAGGCAGCTAAGCAGGAACTAGAGTAATTTTGCAATGATGATTTGTGTAACCCAAAAAAATTTCTTCACTATTCAGGTGCAGATGAGCCAAAAAGTAAAGAAAAGCGGCTGAAGAAAGGAGGTAAGATGACGGATTAGGCTAATTCATGGTCCAATTGATCTTATAAGCTGCTGTTAGTTTGACCAAATCCTAAGTAACTAACATTGGATCACCTTAAGGCAAAAAATTGATTTAGTTATAGCTAAGTTAATAAATCTTGAGTTACAAATACTTTGCTTGCTTGGTGTATTTACTCCTTAATCTTGAAATCAGAATTGTATTGTTTTATTCCTGCTTTTTTTTAACACTGTTCCTTCAAGTATGTACAACTTTAAGTTTCAAGGTGTCATTCTTTTCTTTCTATTCATTGACTAGGTTTTATATAAATTTAAATTTCCTCTCATTTCTCTTTAAGTTAAAATTTAAATATGTCCAAATCAACTATTCAAGTTTTGTGGGACAAATGCTTTTAGTGATTGTTCAGTTTATGTTAGTCTTCATGTCCTTTTGTTCACCTTATGCTTGTTGTCCATCATTTTAAATTATAATCCAATTCTGGCATCTCAATTGCTCTGTTCTTACTTCTTGTTTTTGAAGGATCGGACTAAGAAGAAGAGAATTATGTATCATGACAAGCTAAAGAACTTTCTGAGGTGGACTCCTGCCATGGCTTTTCTGTTTCAAGTTTTCAACTACCTAATTCATCAAGATGGAAAGTGAGTTGTTTAATTGTATATAACAAGTGCCCGGCAGAATTGGGCAATTTTTTGCTCAAGTTAGTATTCTCCTTCTAATTAGTAGTTTGTATGCATCTAACATGCTGAACGAATGGAAACAATATCTTGAGTTCAATTCTTGCCACTCGTCCTCACAGCATTCTCTATTTTACTCTCTTTTAAACCTTACTGTACATTATTTGTTTATGGAGACGAGGGCCATTAGAAAGTGGGAGGATAAGATGTGGCCATTAGAAACAAGTTAATTGTGTGGCCTTGCATAGATGACAGGGTTGATTAAACTTTCACACTATTTATGATATTTGCATCAGAAATTGTTGCTAGGACATCCACGATGTACGTTTTGCAGTTCTAATGGTGGGCTTCAAATGCTTGTCAAAACTTACTTGCTGCATCATTGTGGGCTGACAATATTCTCTTTAGATAGGGTGTGTTGGATGTGCTTTAGATGTGTGAATCCATTCATGTATTTTTCCAATTTGGCAATTATATTATCAATTGTGTTGTCAATCAACACATGAATTGCTACTATTCCTTTACCAGCTGTGAGATGCTTTGAAATGCCCTAAGCTAGAAGTACTATTGCTTTACCAGCGAGACGACATGAATTACTCTTAAGCATGTATTTTAGAAAACACTTATCACCAATTATTTGCCTTGTTTTCTGGCTGTACTCTACGTTGCTGCAAAAATTATGAAGTTAATTGAACCAACTTCAGTGCTTTCATTGATTTACTTAATGTCGCTCACCTGTAGAAAAAGAGCTTCTGCTGCCCGGATTTTGGCAGTACTTGACAGTAAGTAACCTGGTTTATCAGTAACTTTAGTACCTCAAGTTGAGAGGTTCCAAAGTCAATGGGCATTTGTAGAGATGAAAAGGGAAAAGAAAGCATCAAGGAAATATAATAAAGACTGTTTGACAGAAGCCATTGAGGAGCGCGACCATTCTGCGGAATGGCATGGTCCTGGCTTGGAGTTTGACTCTGTCAAATTGAACCAATGAAATAATTGGTATTTTTTACACCGGATGTTCACATTTATCGTGATTGGTTTTAACTTTACTCTCTGGTGAGAGGGTCGACAACATTGAAAATGCAAACAAAAGGGGGTAAATACATAGACACCCCCAAGGTTTGGTCTAAGTACATATTCACCCCTATTATTCATAAAGTAACATAAAGACCCCCATTTTGATATTTTAAGTAACATTAAGACCCCTATTTTTATGGGTCAAGATCCCATGTTTTCCAATTCTGGGGGTCTTTATGTTACTTTATAAACAACAGGGATGAGTTTGTTACTTAGACCAAACCTTGGGGGTGTCTATGTATTTACCCCCAAACAAAAGTCCAAAGTAGAGGGCAGTGGTGGTACAGTAATCTAAAGCTCGTAGATTAGAAGCATGTGGGTATTGATAGTTTTTGGCTTTGTCATAATGGACGGTCGGAAAAGTCTGGACCATCACTGTTCATGTACTGTAGAAAACTTTTACAAGTGTTCTCACTAGCACTTCTTTCAATTCTTTAGACATGCCATGCCATGCCAGTCCAACTCTACCTAGATGTATGTTAGTCATTAAAGTGATTCTACAATGTCATGAGGTAGTAGTGTTGGTTGAAAAGTGATTCTACAATGTTTTGGGGTAATATGATTAGGATTATAGCATCACATTTTTTATACAAATTATAAGTTCTCGGATCATATATTTTCGACGGCTAGGATTGAATATGACATCTATCAATCCTATGGTACTTTAATGTACATGTTTTATTCATTACAACTATTAAAAATATATTGATTGAATGATTTATAATTTGTATAAAAAAATTTAGTATCATACATCCTTTCCAAGATTGATTGCTATGAAAACTTAAGATTGCTTGGAATTGAAGAATGGATCTTTCAAAACAACCCATCAAATTAAATTGAAAAATCATGCAATTGGTTGGAAATGGAGTGAGTGAAAGAGAAATAAGAGAGAGAAGGCATAAATGAATATGATGAGATGGCTGAGTGGAAGAGTGGACAATTGGTTGGGGGTGGAAAAACGAGCTCAAATTCATATGAAGAGCAGAGACTTTCTTTCTCAACCAAAAAGATTGATATGAAAATGTCAAAAAGAAAAACAAAAGAGAATCTTTCGGCACTGGGACCCCCACTTAAATTCGAAAAATTGTTAAAAGCACAGCCGTTCATATGCGGCGAAACGATTCATCTGCCATCGTCTGCCACGTGCCACCCCTCTTTTTCTTTTATTTTTATATCTCACCGTCGATTGAAAGCCTTTACCGTTTCTCAATGTAGCCCACCATTTTGGAAATCTTTTACCCGCCTAGGCTTCGACGTTAAGTAAAATTTTATTTTAACACTATGTACCAAAATATACACGTTTAAATCAAGATTCTCTCAATTTTTAGAAAAAGTCTTTTTTTTTTCTAAAACGTGGGCATCCGATCAACTTATATTTTAAAAAAAAATTATCCCTATTATAAATACAAATATGATATCAGATCAAATCAATGTAATGAATTTGAGATATATGTATTTTATGATTGGACGGATGTATGCATCTGTTGTAAGAATTCAAATGTAAATTGATTTATCAATATGTCATGACTAAAATAATATGATTATATCAAATCAATTTAAACAACTATTATGTCATATAAAAATATCTATAGAATAAATACAAATACAATATCGAGAGACGTGTCTCACGAGAGAGAAAAAGAATTTAAATTGAAAGTGTAAAAATATTAAAAAGAAGAGTGAGGGAAAGAATGAATGATGATGCTAGAAGAGTGAAGGGCTAAGTGGAATTCTAGTTAAGGAGTTTAGCAATAACAAGCACCAACAATAATTCCACTCAACAACTCCTAAAAGTAGACAAAGACACCCAAAACCTTAAATTACCAAAATACCCTTCAAAAACACCCAAAATTGCAAAAAAAAAACCCCCCTTTTCATCTCATTCTTTCCCATTATTTAAAAAGATTCCAATCCATCCCTCTTGAGATGGTGAAAAAACAAATTAAACAATAGGACAAAAAGATACCCTGAAGAGAAGGGCCAGGGCAGGCCAGACCAAAGGGTCTCTCCCATAAATGCCATGAGCATGAGCTTGTCATCACGTGAAAGATGCTTTATGAGATGATAAGAATTGTTCATGTCTTCTTCTCAAAGACCCTTAAATAAGGTATCTTATTTTGTTCTTTGGATTCAATCTAGTTGGTTTGTAACTTTCCTGAAAGTGAAAGGGGATGGCCTCACTTGCCCTCCTCCCCACCTCATTCAATGAATGGATCCCCTGTGGAAACTTGAAGCAGACTAGTGTTTTTGTTTTTTGTTTTTGCTACACTTAAAACTACTTTTATTTTAGTGGGTTTCATATAAAACCACCCTACACTATTTGCCAAATGCGTCATTGATTGTCTCTATATTATCATAGTGTTCCGTAATATCTATCTATCTATCTTGATCTACATGTGTCAAATGGAGTTGTAATTGCGTGATGTGATTGAATTTGGTTCAAAATGATAGACTTTGAAACTACGAATACTTTGTATGAACCCAATTTCTAATTTAGTGTACGCACATTGAATATTAGGGTATCCTTGACAACCAAGGTCCAACAAGATTTAAAAATTTCATTAACAACGTGATTAATAAATAAATCAAAGTGATGCATCAGAAATTGAGAAAGTCTTTGGTGAAACGATCGTATCATATCACTACATGATTGTGACTAGATAGGTGAAAGAATGTGCGCATATGAGATAAGATTTTATTGGACCAATATATATAATAAATATATTTTCAATAAGATACTTGTGGTTTGAATACAGTAGAATAAGGTTAAAAGGATACATATATGTGACAAATATCTTTCTTTGTGTAATTATAATTTTGTAATTTGTGGTGCAAATTCAACAACAACAAAGCTAGGTATTTCCCAATATCATAACTCCAGAATCAACTATATGTATTGGGCAACATAATGCTTGAGAAAAATGATTGAGCATTACCGGTCGCATGCAATTGTACTCAATTGCTCCTGCCCATATGTCATATGTGGACTAGGACCTTTCTTTTACGTTATTGTTAGGGCACACCCTTTCGTAGAAAAGGGTACACTAAACAACTCTTGAATGGAAACCAAAAATTCTCTATTGGGTGGTTTAACTTTAACCCATTTTGGTCAAAAAAGTTATAAGAGAAATTTTCCAAGTAAATTTCATCCAATCCCTTTAAGAATTGATCTAATACAAATGTACAATCAGTAGATTCTCCAACTCTAGAAGTAGACAAAGATACCCTTCACAAAGAATGTTTGGGGCAAGTTTTATGCTTCAAGATAGGTCTTTGATGGATTTAAATCAAAGAGACGTGTATATAATTGGAAAAGTTGAATTTTAATTAAAAAAATGAAAAGAAAAATGTTTTTTTTTTAATTGGGTAGATAAGATGGAACAAAGATAGTTGGACTGGTTAGAGATACCAAGTCTTGGATTCGTTGAGAGGGAGAGAGAGAGAGAGATTGAGTATCCTTGGAAGAATGAGAATATGAAGAGATGCTCTGCTTTGGCCATCAAATAAAATAAGAATTGAAATTGGTTGGCTTTCACGCGGTGGTCAAGTCTCCCTCTCTCTCTCTTGCAAAGAGTAAATTCCACACTTCCCCTTTTATTATTATTATTATTTTAATTATTATTGTTATTTTCTTTTTCTTGAATTGACCAAATTGGTTATTATTATTATTATTCTAAAAAATGTTTTGAGTTATGAAAAAGGCTATCTAATGAAATGAAATGAAATGAATGAGATTTGAGGTGGAGAATGACCAGGCTGGCTTCAATTCCAAGCCATCATTACTTTGATTAGAAGAAGGATTAAGAGAATCTCATTCCCCCTTTGACCCAATCTATAGAATTTTTAAAGACTCTTGCGGTCTTGCCTTGCCGCACACAAGAGGTTAGCCATTCTTTTGGGTCACCCAAAATGCCCCTCCCCCAATCTTTCTAACCAAACAATGTTCAAGATTTAAAAAAAAAAAAAAGGGTTTTCTTCTGATTTGAACTCTCCTAAGTGGGAAGATAGGGATTTTTGATAGTAATTCGATGAGATAAGACAATAGAAACTTACATTTTTGGTTGATTGAAGAGAGCTAAATTGGGAAGGAAATGACTCCACTAAGGGCGTTCCTATCCCACTTGAATTCATCGGTGAAAAGACACCACAATCAATCATCCTTGCTCACTATTTAGGTGGGATAGTTCCCAACCATCCCATCAAGAAACCCAACTCAAAGATTTGATACATCCATTCAATCCATCCCCAAATCATCAAATTGGGATCGGATAACTTTAAAATGTTACCAAGCCATGAAAAATGATAAGATGGAGATCCATCTTCTAGTCAAAATGCAAATCAAGATCCTTTTTTTTTTTTTTTATGTTTTTGGGTCAAGTTGTTAACTAAAGATAGATTCTTCGGACAAAACCAATGGAGATGCGGGAAATGGGGTGGATCCAATCGGAATTACACGTTTCCGATAGCATAAAAAAATTGAAAAATTCGACGGCGGATAAGAATAATAAAAAATAAATAAAGAAATAAAGAAATGGGTGCATTATTGAATTGAAGTGATTAAAAATTTGGTGGAGGCAAATAGAGATTCTTAATTCTATGGAAGAGAAATGGAATCTTATGGCTGTAAAAGATTGTCTTTTTTTTTTTTTTTTTTTTTTTTTGGTGTTNTTGTTTTTTTTTTTTTTTTTTTTTTTTTTTTGGGTCTTGAAAAAAGGCATCTTCTCATCTGTCTTTGCTAACAAATGTTCCAACTGAAATCTCGGGCGAAATCTCAATTGGGTCCCTCATAGATTCCTTATCTCTAGTTACTCCCATTTGTCCATCTCCACTCGCTTTTCGGCCCCGTGCTCGACACTGTCCAGTCATGCTTTTTTATATGCTGTCCATCCTTCCCTTTCAAACTTATCTTTATCATCTCCATCTAATTTTTTCAATGCTTTAATTATTATCAGTTGATGTCTTAATCCAAATCTCTTCTTATATGTTAGTAAGATATTCCCATCACAATTTTTTTTAGGATTTTTATTTTATTTTTATTTTTACATCTAACAAGTCTTATTAATTGAATGCATAATTGATTAGACAGATTTGAGTCTTGTTTGATTCTATTTCTTAAAGTTGATTTAGGTTTCACAAATAAACAGTGTTGATAAGCATCATCCACAGCTAATGATGTTAATGGTTTGACAATGAATCTTTTGAATGGTTAAGCATTTTTTTTTAATTTGTATATTATATTTTTTATAAATTTCCTCTTATTATACATTTTTAACGGTTGATATTAATTCTTAATTCTATTTAAAAAAAAAAATCTATTGTTATTATAAGTCAAAAAAAAAAACCCTAATAGGTTTAAGCTTGAAGTGTAGGTGGCGTGTGGCCGATGGAGAAAGATAACATAAAATAAGGTTTTGGAATCAAGAAAAGGGCAAGATTTTCTAATCCACCCATTAACCCACCCACAATCACAAGCTTAGAAAATGCTTGGATTCTCCTTGAAATTTGAGACCGAAAAAGAAAGAAGATGAAGCATTTCAAGAACAATACAAGAATCTTACCAAAATCACAAACAAACGCATAAGACTAAATAATAATAATAATGACATACAATTGACAAAATAAAATGAGTAAAGGTACACGTGTTGGAATCTCAATGGATGCAGACCTCTCACTTTAACATTCCATCTTGGTGTCCTCCCTTCCCTTCTCTTTTCTTTTTCTTCCATAAACCAAATTGGTTCTTGTGTGTCTTGACCAATCTCTGCCCTTTCCCATTCCAGAAGCCACAAGCCAAAAGTTAGCCTTTTGATTAAACTAAGCTTCATTCGTTTGACTGCTGTGCCAAGGCCACCACCTCCCCCTCATTTTAATATTATCTTTTCGGTAAGTCCAATTGACCAATTCTAAGATACTCCTAAGAAGATTTCATTTAATTGTAAAGAAAAAAAAAATATTACGACTTGGTCGAATTTTTACACCTAGTCCACTTTAACCTAACTACCCAGATTCGAATTCCCTCCCATCATTTAACATGTTATCGCTTTCATTGTTGTACAAACTTCTCATTGGATCGGTAAAAAAAATTTCTCATCGCCTCAAATGAAATTAGATTATCAAATGATTTGATTTCATCAACTCACATCAAGCCCATGAATGAGAGGTCTTTGTTAGTGAGTAGATAATTAAACAAAAAGAATTTGGCTAAATCTTAAAATGTCCTCTTTAAGTTCGGTTATTTACGTAAATTGTTATAAAACAAATTTAAGATATTTAAAATTGTTTTCTATTTAGAACAAATATTTGATTGCAATGAAAAAAGAGAGTAGTATAGTATAGTAGTAGGCATGTTGTGAAATTATGGTTAGAAATGGGGTAAATGGTCAGTTCAGGTGAAAAAGGTGAGGGCAGTTTGGGGAAAAAGAAAAGACGACTTTTGAAATTCCACCACATGATGTTTTTCTCCATTTGGTAGCTTCATCCCAACAACTAATATCTCGACGAGAATCTTATGAAGCAAAAAGTTTATTCTTTTTATTTTGAAAAAACAGGTGGCAGTACTCCGTGTACGATAAATTAAAAGATTCCGATTCACATATCAATCAACTCGCCAACTCGTCCGACTCCTTCTCAACTCACCTAGTCAACCAGCTCTTTTCTTTTTAATAAGGTATTTTTATTGTTAATTTTTTTAATTAATTTATTCTTTAATATTATCAAAAGGTATAAAAACATTATTGTTGATAAAAATAAAAAAATTTGATAGCGTAATATTATTAGATGAATAATTGTTACATCGTTTATTATAACTTTCATAATTTATAATTACTTTTATCTAATCAATGAAATTTTGTTTTGTCAAATTCATATGATGTTTGATTATATGTGTAACATTAGTTATCGATTAACGAAAATTTGGATTGATTACGAAAACGGCTAAAATTATATGGGAGTTTTAAAAAATAATCACGCTTTTTTTAAACTTCAATCTTATTTGTCGAACTTTAAAATCTACGACAAAAAAGAAGTTGAGTTATAGAGATGTTAGATTATGATCTTGAGTCTATATTCATTAGAACAGTGATTATTTTTCTTTAATTTTGGTTGTTTCCATAATTTTGTTAGATGTTTTTAAGTTATTTGTTTTATAATTTTGCCTTTCCTTCTATAAAATTAAAAAAAAAAAAAGGGAAAACCGAGTTGGGAACGGGTGGACTCACGAGTAATGGATAGAAGACGCGACGACGCGAAAGTGACTTTAATGCGAGAAACCCACAACCAGAATCTTCGCGTTTCCAAATTTTCCTTTCCCTCTCCTTAGAAACAAACCACTTTCTCTCTTTCTTTCTCTCCAAACAAACGAAAATTACTTCTCCTCTCTCTCTCTCTCCCACCCATTTTCACAAACACATACAATACACGTATATTTATCTCTCCATCTCTCTCCTCCTCCTCCTCTATTAATACTCATAGATCTCCGCATTCCTCTTTCTCTCCTATTTCATCTCCTCCTCCACTGTCATTCAACCCAAACGAAAAGGAATACGGGAAGACAAAAAAAAAGATTTATTTTTGGGTGCAAATAATTGATTTTATTTTTTGTTGAGATGGGTTCGGTTCCACCTGAACTCAGCTTGGATTGTGCACCAACTTTTGTCCCCAAAACGATCACTGATTTTCTCCGGGAGGTCTCGATGATCGGTAACGTCTCGGATAGGGTCTCCAAACTTGATAGCTTCGTCAGGGGGTTGGAAGAGGAAATGAGAAAGATCGACGCCTTTAAACGCGAGCTCCCTCTTTGCATGCTCCTTTTGAATGATGGTTCGTCCGTTTTCTCTATTTCCTTTTTCAATGTTTTTAATAAAATTTGTATTTTTCATCCAATTTGTGTCGTTTATTTTGCAAAAGAATTGAATTTATGACATGGGGTTTTGGTTTTCTTTGATAGGTCTTGTGTGAAATGTTATTTATTTATTTGTTTTTTCTGATTATAATTGTTTTTGGTTGTTGGTGTTGTTGCAGCGATTCTGGCATTGAAGGGGGAGTCAATGCAATGTATGCAAACGAAGAATGTGCAGCCAGTGTTGGAAGAATTCATTCCATTGAAGAAGAGCAGCTGCGACGATGAAGATGCAGATGCTGCTACAATTAAAAAAGAAAAAGATTCTAGTAGTAAAGATAACAACAAGAAAAACTGGATGAGCTCTGTGCAGCTGTGGAATACTGATGATCATCACACTAGTGATTCTATCTTTGATCTCAAACAAAATCCCAACCTAAAAATTAAGGTATAAAACTTAAAAACAAAGCTTAAATATATCAAGGAACCAAAGAACTAATTGAAGCTCAACTAGTATTGATGGTTGATTTTGGTTTGTTGTTTTTGTTTCTGGCAGAAACATGAGGAAGAGAATCCATTCCAGGTCTGTAAAAGCAGAACTGAAGCAAGGGCATTTATGCCATTTAAAGCTTATTCTGGTTGTGTAAGAAAGGAGGATAAAGAGGAATTGCCTGTTCACGGGCTGTCTCTTGTTACCCCTGGAATCAAGAATCCGAGGGATGATACATGTTCTAGTGGCTCACTAAACAGTTGCAATAGACCGGTTACCTCTTCTGCTCCTAATGGCAGGACTGGGCCGCATCCACCACAGCAGCAGACTACTAGGAAGCAGAGGAGGTGCTGGTCACCGGAGTTGCATCGTCGGTTTGTCAATGCCTTGCAGCAACTTGGAGGCTCACAAGGTAGGCTAATGAACTGAATTTTCTGGTTTTAGATGATGATTTGATTGTGATATATGATGTTGTTGTTTTAATCTTGTGGTTTAGAGTTCAAGGATTGTGTGATTGAATTGAATTCCTTCATTTTTCTCCTTTCCACTGTAGACCAAATGATTGAACAGAAAAAAATGGAAACTGTGGCACCAACATAATATTCTTTTCGATCTTTCAAAAAGATTCTATTCAGTATGCAGTGAATGGACATGTTAAAACTGTAAAACATTACTAAATCTACCTTGGGAGCATGAAACTTAAGTTCATTGTATTTTCTTCTTCTTTGGCATAATTAGTTATGAGGGAATTTTATCTACGGTACATTATCTTTAACTTTCGTCTTTTCTGGTCATTTGTAGCTGCTACTCCAAAGCAGATTAGAGAACTTATGCAAGTTGATGGCTTGACCAATGATGAAGTGAAGAGTCATTTGCAGGTTAATTCTTGATTTCCCATCTCGTTTATTTTTAGGAAGATTGAGAAAATTGATACTGAACACCTAAAACACTTAGGAGAGGTAGTCGTTTATTCCTATGCAATTTCATTTCCTTTGCCATGTTCTTACAAGAAACAAACAGCTTTTCGTCAGATTATTCATCAAAATTTGAATTCATGAAGATTGATAAAACATTTGTTCTTGTCATTGTAGAAATACCGACTTCATACACGGAGAGTAACGTCTACTCCTACAGCTACTCCTGCAAACCAATCCGTAGTTGTTTTGGGGGGTTTGTGGATGTCCCAGGATCAGTATGGTGACTCCTCAAAGGGAAGCAGTTCCCAGTCTGGTTCTCCTCAAGGTCCTCTCCAATTAGGTGGAAACACTGGAGGGACCTCTACTACAGGAGGTGATAGCATGGAGGATGATGAAGATGCAAAATCTGAGGGCTATAGCTGGAAAAGTCACACTCACAAACCTGGAAAAGATGATGTATAGAGTATATCCACCATGAATTTTGCAGATAAAAGTATACATGGGAGGAATTTTATGACTATATAACAATAATATAATATATAAAGGAGAAGAATCTTGAGTGAGAGAGGCTGTTAAATTTTGCAGGATTAGCTTTCTTCTGTACTGAATCTGAGTTTTGTTTTCTCTCAGAATTGGTATAAGATTCTAGAATGCTCCATGTTTTTGTGGAAAGAAACTGAGACCATCTATTTCCATGTCATAAATCATCTAGATTCCCCATTAATTTTTTTGTTACTCTGCTATGAAAGCTTCCATTTTTTCCCCACGGATTTGAGTTTTGGACATGCCTCGTTGGTAGAAATTGAAGTTCTGGTTGTTTCATTCTGATAGGTCTTTCTTCAATTTAGATAGAACCAGACCGCCAAGCTCCCATCGTTGGATTTGATTAACTGGAAACTTGTGATATCACTTTACCTCTGAGTTTTAGGAAGATTAGTCTTTTTTTATTTCCTTCAGAAGAAATATAGCGGTTGCTAGAACTTTTATGAGGATATTATTCATAATAAATAGTTTGATTGAATTCTCTCCAACTGTTACTGTACAAAAGGGCAATTAAACAGTATTAGGAATACATCGTTTTCAATATTAATGATCTCTTTGGTTCTCAATAGGTTGACATAATATCTCATATGCTGTAGATTCTTAAGATCAGTTTATTTCTCCTTCAGAAAATATTGCAACATAAAGATACCTCTCTCAGGAGTGGAGGATAATGACGCCCTTTGAGAATAAGGGAAACCTTTCACACCCCACAAAAAGAAAAAGAATGCAAAACCAAATATCAGCTTTTACAGTTGAAAATGGAGACAATTTCTTCTCCTCACATCTTTGCTGCTGGCCCATCTTTTCTCTTTTTCTTCTTCCTGTAAAACTGGTCTATCTTTGTGTGCTAGGTCGGTTTGCCAGGTAACTTCCGTGGCACAAGTGTTATCTTTCAAACTTAAATGTATAAAGAATTGCATCAACACTTGAGTTCCACATCTGACTAAATTATTTGCATGTTAAGATCAAGACCGGTGTTTTGAGAATTGTTCTGCACTGTATTGCCACTATTGTATTTAGCTGGATGAGAGAAACATGAAACATTTTATGAAGAATTATTAAATGTCTATGTTCAAATTGGTGGGTGAGACTGTTGTGGTTTACATGTTATCAGAACAAGATCTGGACTTATCTTATTGAGAATATTATTTATAGAATACTTATTCCCTCATTTTCTTGTGATTTTTTCAATCTCTATCATTCTAATTGACATTGCTTGTTTTGTTGTTATTATTATTATTCTAATTAATGGATGGAGTTGATGAATAAGCAGTTGACATTATTCTTCCAAATTCATACCATCCCAGCAAAGCACTTACTCTATTATTGATTTTTCAACGATTTTTAAGGATCGATAATGTTATTAATTCATAATCTGAGGAGTAAATATGACGAATAAGTATAATAAAGCTATCAAATAAGTTACATGGTTAAGAAGAAGCAGGTGAGCCAATAATTTTGGTGTGGAAGGAGGTATTGATTGGTCAAGGTCTGTAAAGATCTCCAGATTTTATCCTTTCACCTAACCAGTCATATCCCACTAAAAAAACACAATCAGTTGTTATGTTTATCTGGGTGCATGACAAAACAGTCACCTTCACAGGCAAAATAATAGAGAGAATCTTATAGACAAGATATGATGAAGGACCCACTCTGATAGGTCCACTTTTAATATAGTATAAATTGTTTGGTGACACAAGTGAGTGAAAATGATGGAACCTCTCATTAATTCTCTTTCTAAACGGGGTTTCTAATTTTTTTTAATAATTAATTTATATCTCTGTTAATCAAGATTCTCAAATCCAATAACTGCGTTCTGTTTCTTTATATAGAAATTTAGAGATTATTAGAGAGAATAGAATAGAATATATGCAGCAGCTAAGCACATCACATTGGCCACTCACATGGCAGCTCTAGAATTTTATATTACACAGTTACTTGGTCCTACAGAACCAAAAACAAATGAAGAAATTAGTCATATCAAAGTTTCTTCACAGACCAGGCTTAGCAGCAGCTGCTGCTGCTGCTTATGATGATGATGATGATGGTTATGATGATCACTTATGTTATGCTCTGATTCAAGTTTTAGAAATGGCCAAACCTACCCAAATAGGAAATGTTTAAAAGCTTAGTTAGCAAAAAGGCAATTCAATTATATGTTAACAGAAGATCAAGTAGCAAATTGTTTTCATGTCAGAGCAAACACCATTAATTTAACTTTACTACTGTCTAAATCTTTTCTCTCTCAAACAGTTAAAACTTTACAATGGCTTTTTTGCTTCTCATTTTCCACCTGCATTAATGCATTTGCTTACTTTTTGAGAGACTTCAAAAGTTAGAAAAAGTATTTTCTAGGTACATCCTCTATGGACAATACTAAATATATTACAGCAAAAGCTAATTAAAAAATATTTTAATTTGATATCATTTAATTCTAAAACTGCTCTTTGTTTCTTATATAAAGTATATAGTTTTTAGTCTTTTCAATCAATAGTTAAAGAGGATTAATTAAAAGTAATTTAAAGTTAAATAGCATTAACTCAGCATAACTTCTTGTCTGTTGAATGTGGCAGCGCTTTGATTTGCCAAAGAAAGCTACGATTTTAAGGTAAATAAACACATTTCAACTTGGGCCTCAAATTTGGGCCTTCAAGTGGTTTACATAGTCTTGGGCTTGTTAAGCTCCGGCTAAGGTGGGCTTAGCAGTACAAAGTAGCCCACCATGCATATCAACTCCATTTTGCCAAATAAAACTTGATGAAATCAAAACACTTCTTTTATTTTTATTTTAAAAAAATTAATAATAATAAGTGATATAAATTTTCAAATCCTAAATATCATATTTTACATCCATAACTCAACCCAATTAAAATATCATATTTGTATCTTAAAAAAAAAAATGCTTTCCACACATAAAATCCTGAACACATTTATCAAAAATAAAAATTTAAAACTTTGATTTTATCCAAATGAACTTCAAATTTTAAAACTAACCACATAAAATAAATATCCAAAATAAATGAAAATTTAAATAATTTAAAATACCATTAAAACATTCTTTTGGGTTAAAATCTAATATGAAAAAAGAAATCATTTAAAAAAAAAAACTATTTTAAGATACAGTGTAGTTAGTAGAATCAATTCCTTTCCATATCTATATGTCTAAAATCGTCTTTTACGTCCGTTGATACGTGCTACTGATTTCACCCTTATATTATTACACTCTCTCGGGGAATTTTTTATGACTAAATTGCCCCTGACAGGATTAGAAAGAACTCTTTTGGCAAAATCTGAAACCTTAAAATACCGGTCAAACCCACAGGCAACGGTCAACTGTTAGAATTCTCGTATTTGGGCGCGAAACGTGGATTCAATATCAGGTTTACAGTTACTAAACTTCAGGCGAGAAGGAGAGAGAAAACCAAAAATTACACAACTTTCACAAACACTAATCAGATAAAAAACATCAACAAATCAACAAAATTAGAACAAAAATAACAAAAATGGCTCAAGCTTACGCTGAGAGAATTGAAGAGGAGACTCAAGAGAAAGGGACTCTGATCAAGAACTCAAGTAGTGCTAGTCCTGGTGCTAGTGTGCCCTTCAAATTCAATGCTCAAGCTCCTGAATTTGTGCCCAGATCGCACACCCAGGTGCCCATTTCCGGGTATTACTATCCTTGTTTTCACTATCTGGGTGAGTCTGCTAGTGGCTCCGATTGGATCTTTGTTGGGGATCAAGAGCCCCTTTATGTGATCTCAAACCCTAATGTCACTGTGCCCAATAGCTCCAAGAATGTCCTCACTGATGATCTCAAGCAGAAGATCATCAAACAGGTTACCTTTTTTTTTTTTTGGGTTCTGGTTTCTAAGATATTTTTGATGAAAATGTAACAGCTTTGTTAATATGCCTTTTAATGTCAAAGATCATATACTATCCATCAACAGAAAGTTGTGAAATTTATTAGCTTTTTCATGTCAAAGATAGAATTTTGATTTTATGGATTGATTGGCAACTTTCTTAGTGAGATCTGTTTAAACATAAATAAGATTTATTTCTCAAGCAAGTTTGTGTCACCGATCACCTTATACTTTTTAGTCCACCATGGTTTTTGCCGTTTTAAATGCTTGTACATGAACTAGGAATTTAATTCTTTCAAATCTATACAATCAAGAGAGTCTCTTTCTTACCATTTGCTTCAAATCATACAAGGATTCAATTTCAATAGTCTAATCGGTCTTGTCATCAATTACTAGGCTTAACCTGCTTCTTATAGCAGATAGGAAGTGTTTTTCCAAGGTCCTAGAGAAACCTGTTGTTACTTGTGACTCTATTGTTGGGAAATCCAACTTAATGTGGCATTTTAATGTTCTTGAAACCTTAAATGGTTTCATAATTTTCTTGGCACTTGAGTAATGTATTTTCACATCTATTTTCATTTTTTTTTCCAACCTTTTGAAGTCCTCCTATCCCATTTGACACATCATCTGACAGAGAGGTTTTGTTTTCAGCTGCGATATTCATGCTTTATATGTCGCCTTGTCATCCTCGATTCTGGTTTTTTATAAATGGACTTTGAGCACATCATTCACTTTGTTTTCATAATGCATATGCGTAAAGTTTAAGTACCTTCATGTGGTTGGATTTCTATCTTGATAGTTTCACTTTTCGATATGCTTGGAATTTTCTCAATGTAATATTATATGCTAATAGATTATGATGGATCTCATTTTGTTCATTCTATAAAGCGTGCTATATTTAAAACAATTTTAGCTCATAACATCACAAACAGCACTGTGTAATTATCATTGGTCTTCCAGTTTATTTTCTGGCTTTCAAGCACCTTTAGAATCTAAAGCTGGCTTCTGAAATTGTGTACAAAACAGGTGGAATACCAGTTCAGTGACATGAGTCTTCTTGCAAATGAAACTTTGGCAAAACACATGAGTAAAGATCCGGAAGGTTTTGGTAAGTTTCATTTCTGTGTATCTTATGCTCTCAATAATTCAAGTTTGTTTCTTATACTTCCAAGTGAAACAATTTTCATTCATGACTGTGTCATGACTGTTGGCTCTTCACAGTGTCCATATCGATTATTGCTTCCATGAAGAAAATCAAGTCTCTTGTCAGTAATAACCAGTTGCTTGCCCAAGCACTCCGGTCCTCTTCAAAGCTTGTAAGTTTTTTGGTTAAATCACACAACGGTTACTTATTATGAAATAAAGGAAAAAAAACCAACAATAATTTTCTTCAGATTGCTTTACAAATGTTAACATCCTCATTCTTTTAATGGTGCCTCAAAAGGTTGTGAGCGACGATGGCAAGAAGGTCAGACGTAGACACCCTTTCACTGAGAAAGAAAAAGAGGAATTGCAGGTAAAGATACTGGAACCTTTTGCATTACAAGGTTAATCCTATTGTGATTCTTTACAAATTCTTTTGTTGTAATGCGATCTTCGGTTTCCGCTTGCAGTCTTGTACTGTTGTAGTGGAGAATTTGCCGGAAGACCACTCTCACCAAAACCTGGAGAAAATATTTGGTGTGGTTGGAAGGTTGGTTCTTTAAGATAGTCACAAATTTCTACTCTTAGTAAGTTTGTAGTTCAAGAATGTATTTGCTGCATATTGATAGTTTCCATCATCAACAGAGTGAAAACTATCCGAATTTGCCACCCTCCTGAATCCAATTCTCCTCGCATTAAAAACGATTTCTTTGTGAGTAACAAGGTATGACAATGAATAAGGACTGAAATCATTTTGTTTCTTAAGGCCATATATAACGAAAATGAAGTTTTTTTATTGTACTTCCATTGTTTCTTTTTCTTCAGCTACATGCACTTGTGGAGTACGAGTGTTCTGATTTGGCTGAGAAAGCGGTATGTTAACTCTGGACTCTGTATTGTAAAGTCTTATTTGTTTTCAAATTTTTTGCAGCTTATTTTAACAGCACTAAGAGTTTGCTAATTTCAACAGGCTGACAAATTAAATGACGAAAGGAACTGGAGGAAGGGCCTTCGAGTAAGGCCATTGCTTAGATGCTCGGTATGTCTAATTGCATATTTTGCCATTTAAATAACATCCTCTCTATGTTTCTGTGATTTAGCCCTATAAAAGTATTGATTGTTCCCGATGTAAAATTTTGCAGCCAAAATCTGTTCTAAAGAACAGAAAGTCGGAGTTTGATGGCATTTTGGATGATTTCGAAGAATGTGAAGATTCCTCTCAGCCAAACCACCCAGATTTGATTGCTGAGAATAATGTAAGTGTGTACAACAAAAAATACTAATTCTGGTTATCTTTAACTTTTTATAGAAATAGAAGAATAGTTTTGTGTACCTTCTTCCCAACTAGAAGGAAAAACAAAGAATCTAGTTTTCAGTAGCAATATCAGAAGGATTTTGTGTATTCCTTTACCTATAGAACAGAAATAAGTTTCTGATTGTCTAATGGCAAGTGTTCCCTTTTCATTCCACATTTTGCCAAGTTTTTGGGCGGATTAGCTTAATTTTGGTGTAGCCTAGAAATGCATATCAGAAGCATAATCTGACATAAGCTTATACAATTCTTTTTGGGCTGCAATCTCATGTAAGTATTTTGGCAGGCTGAAGAAAATTCAGTTGGATCAAAGAAGGGATGGGCAAGAGGCCGTGGAAAGGGCCGTGGACGCTGCCAAAACCACAGTGGACGTGGCCTGCTTGCTGCAACTCCTCAATCAAGCAGTGCAACTCAGTCTGAAGCATATGCTAAACAGATTTCAAAGGGTCCTAGAATGCCGGATGGAACAAGGGGTTTCACCATGGGGCGAGGCAAGCCATTGAGTACTCCACCTGCTGCCAGTTCACCTTAAAAAATTTGCAACCAGGGGGCTGTTCCCTAGCTATATTCTTCTACTTTCCATGTATTAGTGTTACCAGACGACTCTGCATTTCCTGAAGGGCAGGAAACGAGTTAACCAGGCAAATAATATGTAGTAGACTGGTCTATAATTTACGTTTAGTCACTGTTGATCTTGTTTAGTAACTCAAGATGTATAGTTATGGTCTGCCTGCCACAGCAATTGTGACAGATTTGCTCAAATTTTTATTTTAGTACAAGATTGAGGGTTATATAATCATTTCATTTGTATATGTGCGCGCCTGTGCGTGTACTATATGTCATGTTAAACCAAAAAAAAAAAAAAAAAAAAAAAATTGATAGAAGTTAAAAAAAAGNGTACTATATGTCATGTTAAACCAAAAAAAAAAAAAAAAAAAAAAATTGATAGAAGTTAATAAAAAGCTCTAGCATATTAAGATTAAGATACATACAGAATCCCTTTTCACCTGTTCATAGCAGAAGGTAAATCTTCAAATAGTTAGCATGATAACACATGGCTATGACTATGATTATGAGATGAGAACCACGAAGAAAAATCAATTACCCATTTAAGTTTCTCCACCGCAAAATGCTTTCGTGGGATTTGGTTTAGTAGTGGTTATCTTATTGTGATTTTTAGGAGGGAAAATGCCGCACAACTTTTTTCATCAGTAAAAGCACATTATAGACATAGCTGAACACTTTAGGCAACTGGCCTATTAGCTCAGCTGGTTAGAGCGTCGTGCTAATAACGCGAAGGTCGCAGGTTCGAGACCTGCATGGGCCATATTTCCCATTTTATTTTTTATACAATTAATTGTGGATTTCATTCATTCATATATTTTATGCTTTGCATTTCCCTTTTTCTATCATCAATTTATTCTCTGGCATTATTTCATGTATTCATCTTCATGGCATAAACTCGAGGCAGCATGCATGATGCATATAAGATACATTATGCACATAAACAGATTTCAATAGCTTGAATAATTTATCTTCTGAAGTTTACGAGCTTTAGGTGACCAACTATATATCGTAGAGATACAGTCTTCAGTTTCTATCTCTTATCAGAAAGGAGTTTCAACATCAAACCATACAATCAATTATCACACTAGACAGGAATCAAATTGAAGTAGTGCACCCTTCTGTTTGAATTCTTTAATAACTTGCCTTAAAGTGGAACCTGTACTTCCAATGGTTTTCATTTTGTGTTGAAATTAACAAAAATATGTGATGTCTGATCTTTTTCAAGTTGACTAGCTTGGAAGTCATTCGCATGCCATTTTTGATATGAAATCCTAGTCACATTTTAGGGTTTTTTTCTGACTTCTAAGCACAAGCATTTGTCCCTCAACATTCTGGAATAAAATATTTGAAGTGCATTATGATGATGGACACTGTTGCATAAGCAACAATGGTGATGGTTTGGAGTTTGGACTAGGTTAATGGTAGCTTTGAGTTAAGAAATAATTTATAAAATCACATGCTATTATCTTGTATATTATAAATCGTGTTCTGATAACTGTCTGTTGTCACAGTCCACTATAGATTGTAGTGGAAATGTGGAAGAAGAATAGTTGAATATCTTTCTTGGTTAGATTTGGATGTTACGAGTTAATAGCATCAAATATCAGATCCAGCTCAGAAGTCTGGAAATGATAATAATCAAGAGAAAATCATGGTCTAAATTGTTCATGAAACAATGGTTCCTTTCATGCTGCTTCTACTGATTGATGTTTCACATTTGAGATTCTTTTACGAGGAACTGATCACCTTATGTCATACATGTGTGTTTGATGGTTGCTTAGTTAGTATTAGCCATAGCCAATAAAGAAAAAGAACGTTGACAAATGATGACTTAGCTTGCTTATAACCATTAAATGGCTGCAAAATTTTATTCATTATATGCATATTATTTCTAGGCGTGGCCATTAGGTTCAAATCAACATAGTGGCATGGCCACTTTCTAAGCTAAACCAATGAAAATGCTTCGAGCTTCTATTGTTTTTGCATATAAATCCACCACCAGGGCAGTCACAGTTCATCAAACAAGTCTTGCACAACTTTCCTATACACTTTCATGGGTCAAAAACTCTTCTTATACCCCATTCTTCCCTTTCTTCTCATCTTTTCTTTCATTACCCTTGTTTCTGCTTACCCTCATGGTGGGTATGGTGGCCAGTTTGATAGCAATTATTATGGCAGATCATGCCCCTACTTGCCAATGATTGTTAGAAATGTTGTTCAGGCTGCTTTTAAGAAGGACACCAGGATAGCTGCTTCCCTTCTTCGGTTACACTTTCATGATTGTTTTGTGAACGTAAATACACTTAAATCAAATATGTCTTGTTTATTAATGTGATTTAATCTTTTCAGTAGAACAATATGCTCTGGTAGAAAATCAAACTGGAACTCTAGTTTAACTAAGATTGTCATTGCTGTTTCAAAAATATTTTTAACGAGTGAAAGGTACTGTTGATACTTTATTTTGAGTTACATTTTTTTTTTCTTATTCTCTTAAGAGTCCAGCTATTTAAAATAAAGTAGTGTTAAACAATTTTGGCCACTTTCATTGTGGCTGAAACACCAGATACGGAAATTTTGCTGCTATTCTTTTAACTAGGCAGTAAAATACTTTTTTGCAGCTTGAATGGTTCACTTTCAATAACATTTTTCTCTGCATTTCTTTGACTACCTTATAAATTTTCCATTAAAAATTTGGATCTTTAGAGGAAGGATATTCTTATTTCTCTTCTATGAATTTACTACAGTTCAAGGAGGGATTAAGGAGAAGAATTATCTGAAAGAATAAGATTCAGTTTGTTAATTTATCATGATATTTCTTACAGGAAGCAGTGAATTATAGTAATTTTTTGCTTGTATTTGCTTCTAATTAAAGGTTGAATTTAGAGCAGATAGCATACATGAAGTATGAAAGTTGCTTAATTATTTTTTCTTTTTTCTCTTTTGGCACATAGGGCTGTGATGCTTCAATTCTTCTTGATGACACTGAAGATTTCACAGGAGAAAAAAGTGCTTTTCCAAACCGCAATTCAGTTCGAGGGTATGAAGTCATTGACAATATAAAAGATTATGTTGAAGGAGCTTGCCCATTAACTGTTTCATGTGTGGATATTTTGGCTCTCGCAGCTAGAGAGGCTGTTGTCCTGGTAATATTTTTTTGTCTAAGAACTCTGCAAATCACCCCTTTAAACTGATTACTAGTCCATGAATCGTTTTTTCAATCTTTGCTCCATTTTGTGGTTTAGTCTGGAGGGCCCTATTGGCCAGTTCAATTAGGCCGAAGAGATGGATTGACTGCTAGTCAGGATGCAGCTAATACTCAACTGCCTTCACCAATTGAGCCTCTCCAAAACATCACTGCCAAGTTCATTGCAAAGGGTCTTGACGTAAAGGATGTTGTAGTTCTATCAGGTTCTTGTTCTTCACTTCAAATGATGCTTGGTTGATTGAAACTTTGACTATACGTATTATTATATCGATTATACATGTGTATGCATACAATATCACAACTCATTTTTTCTATAAAGAAAAATTTGTTCATTTTAATTGCCTTCGAAATGGACTGAAGCAATTTGAAAAAAACAGTTGAAATGAACTGATTTTGTTACTTTTTTTTTTTTGTAGGAGCTCACACTGTAGGTTTTGCTCAGTGCTTCACCTTCAAGCACAGACTCTTCAACTATAAAGGCTCTGGCAAGCCTGACCCTGCACTGGATTCTTCAGTGATTCCAAATCTAAAAAGCACTTGTCCCAACCAAGATGCATCAAACAGCAACCTTGCGCCCCTTGACTCAGCTAGTATTTACAAATTTGATAATGGATATTACACAAACCTTGTGAAAAACACAGGACTTCTTGAATCTGATCAAGCACTAATGGGTGATCCAACCACTGCTGCATTGGTTCAGGCGTACAGTGACAACCCATATCTTTTCTCTGAAGACTTTGCTGCTTCTATGGTGAAGATGGGCAATATTGGGGTACTCACAGGGGTTGATGGGGAGATTAGGAAGGTTTGTGGGTCTGTTAATGAATAAGGTGTTGATGTTTGTAACCTTTTAGTCTCTTTCATGGAAGTTCTGTAGCTTAATTAGCTCTCCGAGTGAGGCCATCATCAATATATAAATAATCTGATGTGCTTATATTATTATTAAAGTTCATGTAAAATATTAGAGCAAGGGTAGCATTCAATCTCAAACACTCCTCAAACATAGCATGAAGTTGTCAAGACGATAGAAGTTATTGTGTGGCTATTTCGGCTTTAATACCTGTATCAACGTGAAGAACGATGATGAGGTCTCTCTTAGAAAATAGGGGTAATTACACAAACGCCCTGTGGTTTATCCAAATTTAGATTTACCTCGTGACGTTTCCAATGATACAATATGCCCCTTGCCGTTAGTTCTAAGACGTTAACACAAGCGTGGGAAGGTCAAAAATGGGAAATTAGTTATAAGAAATTATAAAATATGTTGTCGATCAAACTCTGCAATACCACCGTCACTATTGCCTGTCAAAAATTTAAAAATAAAAAATTGGGTTCTTCTCTTTCAACTCGCTATGCAACCATCTTTGCCCATCATCGCCATCTCTACTCCTCTCATATTGATCAAACCCCATCTGAAGAAACTCCATAACTCTCTCACCTGAGAATTTTTGGCAAACACTTCTCTACTTAGTTCACTTCAAACACTCCATAAAATCATCTCTCTAATTGTAACATTTGAAATATTTTTAGGGGTTAAATTGTTAGAAAACAAAAGAGTGGGACTCTTTTGAAATAAG
>JANKKC010045203.1:0-32801 GCA_026225755.1 Bursera bipinnata
TTAATGTTACTTAAAATATCAAAATGGGGGTCTTTATGTTACTTTATGAATAACAGGGGTGAATATGTTACTTAAACCAAACCTTGGGGGTGTCTATGTATTTACCCCTTCTTTGATGGTGTTTTGTTTTGAGGAGTGCTAGCTCAAACAAGTTAATCACAGAAGTGCCATGGACTCTTACCCCATTTTCACCTTTTTAATAAAATTTATGTATAACAAAGCAAATCAAGTAAAGAAATGATATTTCCTCATTCCATAATATCAACAAAAAGAGTTCTTGTTGTGACATTTTAACAAACATATAGGGTGCAAAAGCTAAACTAAGATTATGCTGAGTAACAGAAGGATCGACAGTAACTCTCTATGCTCTCTCGCCTCTAATCCTCCTCGCAAGTTGGATATCTTTGGGCATGATAGTAACCCTTTTGGCGTGAATAGCACACAGATTTGTGTCTTCAAAGAGACCCACAAGATAAGCCTCAGCAGCCTCTTGAAGTGCGGCAACAGCGCTACTTTGGAACCTCAGATCAGTCTTGAAGTCCTGTGCGATTTCTCTCACCAGTCTCTGGAACGGAAGTTTCCTTATCAGGAGCTCCGTGCTCTTCTGGTACTTTCTGATCTCTCTTAACGCCACAGTTCCGGGCCTGAAACGGTGAGGCTTCTTCACTCCTCCGGTCGCTGGAGCCGATTTCCGAGCGGCCTTGGTGGCCAGCTGCTTACGGGGGGCCTTTCCTCCGGTGGACTTCCTTGCAGTCTGCTTCGTACGAGCCATTGCCAAGATCCTACAAAGGAAACAGTATTTGTTCTCGGGAATCTGAGAGAAAATTTTGAAACGAAACTGATGAGGAAGGGAGGGGAATTGGAGGTTTTTATAAAAAAATAAAATCCATGTAGAGAAAGGGGAACTTCGAAAAAAATTTTGCGCCTTTCCAAAATTTTGAATGAGTGAATATAAGCCGTAGATCTGTAAGTAAATCGACGGGCAGTAATGTTTTGAAGGCGGGGTGACTTGGTAATCCGCGTGAAATAGGAATCAACCAATGGGATTATTGCATTGGACGGTGGACTTTCAACCGTACGTTAGGAAAGATATCGACGGTTATAACTCTTTCCGATCCTGATCCGCATGCTTTGTGAATGGACCAATACCAGTTTAGCTTGAGGCGGGAAACTGGAAACTTTGTAATGTGAGAGAGATGTGATAAGCGAGTTTTGATCGTGGATTTGTTGAGTAATCTACGGTTGAGAAGCTTTAGAATTTTCCGCCTCCCTGAATATCGAGAAGAGGGACTTTGAACAATTAGTATAAGATTAGGATAAATTAAATATTTACAGACCTTAATTTAAGTAAAAGAAGAACAATAACTTAAAAGAAATGCAAACACTTAGATAAATAGTTTATAATTATTAATAAAAGTAGGAATCAATTCTTCCTAAGGTTATCGCGTTTGTATTAGTTTTATTGTATAGGGTGATCTGAATTCAATCATAAAATTTTTATCTCAAATTATGCCTTCCTAATTTGTTAATAAATATCATCTCATTATCCATATATTTTGCACAATTTGAATCAAAATTTTAGTTTAATAAGATGTAAACTCTCCATCTTTTGTTATATAAGAAAGAATATGTAATTTCATATAGAGTTTTTGAAATAAAATTTAATATTGAGGCTCACATAAATGATTAAAGGGAGTCTTACATCTAGATTATATATGTTTTATTATTTTTAATCAATACCATAAGAGATGGACCTAACTTTTAGTCACTTCACCTATTAACTTAACCTTTTGAATTAAAACCTTAAACCTTCAACAAGTGATATCATAACCACCAAAGTCATGTCCTAATGTGATGAACCTTAAACCTTCAATAACTGGTATCACAACCAAACCCATGTTGTAATGTGACACATTCTTGGCCTTGAGTGGAGGGTTGCCGTTAGACCTTGTACCAAAGGAGCCTCATTTGATGGTTAAAGAAGGATCTTGAGGTTTATAATGAGATACAAAAACGTTTAATTACCAATACATTTGAGTATTTCTCCTAGAGGTATTTGCAGTTATGTAAATTCTATCTTTCCCTACATTTAGTATCCCTCTTATAAAGGAAACAAATAGTAAAATCCAATCAATATATCATTTTTTTTTTAAACAAATTTTCACATTTAAATTATGTGTTAGATATGTTGTTGCCCCACCCTACTTGTCCAAAAATCTTGGTTCTAGCTTGTTAAGTTTGTTACTTTTTTAAAAGCTTAAACTGGTAGATATAGACTTAAATTTTTTAATGATCCTTCAATATGCCCTCTCATATACAAGGGTTTATATCTTTTTGCATATAGATCGGACATAACAAACCTTTTTTTGGATAGTTAGATCAAGTAACTCTGAAACCATGTAAGAAACTATCCTACCTAAAAACTTGAGTTAATAAATCTGAACTCAATATTAGTTTTATCCTTCAATACATAGTATTCTATTCTATTCATTAAAAGACACATTATATGCCTCACAATCATAAAAACAACATTGTTGACAATTCACGGATAATATAAAATGTTCATCTTATGATTCTAATCTAATGACTCTTGATCATATGATAAAATAACAAAAAAAAAAACTTTAAAAAGAAGTGATAGAAGACTAATGCTTAGTATCATACTGTTCTTGTTCCATGTACACACACTCATTAAAGTGGAGAACAAACAATTTCCCAGCGATTATTGCACTCAATTCTATGATTATGATTATTTCTATACCTTTTACATGGAAATCCTTAAAGCAGGCTAAGTGAAGGATTAGCTTGATTCAAAATCAATGCCTAATCATGATATTTCTATATATACGCATATGTCTATATACAACAATCAAACAGTGAATCAACATAACATGAAGAACAGAAATGAGAAATCAAACCCAGTTGTTTGGAAGTGAAAAATCATGGAATCTAAAGGAGACCTCCCCAGCTGTGTCTCGTTCAAGTCTGAGATCTTGCCCATCCCTTACTCCAGGACTGTTATTCGGTACTTCGGTTGGCAGAGGTTGTATTTGGTTCTCATTAGGTTGCCGTGATAATCTAACTTCGGGAGGCAATGGCATTGCGGGTGGAGAAGCACTTCTTAACCTGAAACTACTCCCTAACGTGGAAGCCAACGCTTGGTCCCATAAGAATACATGAATAAGTATAGGCACTTTGGCATGCCGATGCAATGAGAGCTTCTGGCTTAGAGAAACAGTATCGAAACATCTAATCGCTCCTGTTGAAGAAACCATCCAGGGAAGAACTTTCTGGTTCGCTAATCTTGAGATCACCAGCAATTTAGATGCACTTTCTGCTTCTTTGTAAAGAACTGTAAGCCGTGACCTTGTTGAGGGTACATTTTCTTCACCATCAATAACAGATGAAATGTAGATAAATCCCTGTCCATATACAAGAATGATAAGCAAATGCCTTGGAGAGGTTTGGCTAGTTTAGTGTACAATAAAGCTAGAGTTCGGAGAATCAAACAGCATATATACCTCTTCAGTGCGGCTAATGGCAAAACCGAGCTTTGAGTCGTCCTCTTTTATTTTGATCTCAATTGCAAATTCTCCTCCTAGAGAAGCATACCAGAGCCGAACCGCTCTAACAACACCAAGGTCAACGCCATGATAGTCCTCAAAACCATACAGACTTGCATTAGCAAGGTTTGACAAGTCAGATAAAGATCCGGAATTCACAGTAGATGAAGCTGTTTCTCCAGAGATCTGTTTTAAATAAAAAGAAAACATTTAGTTTCCAATAGTCATCTGACTCTCGGAGATTACCTAAGGCTAAATTGTTCAGAGAATGAAACTGGTGATCTAAGAAGAAACTTGTTGGACTTTATCTGTTTGTAAAGTTATTTGCACAAGACAATACCTACATATCTCTCCTTTAGTCCTGCTGACTCACATAAATAAATTATTTCTGATAGACTACCTAAAATCTAGTTTAAAAGAGTCTTTCACAACGCCATCAATCATAGAGTGCGTGATAATCATGTGCACTGAGGTGATGCGCATGTGGTATATTAGTTTACGATTGGTGCGCTGCAATATGACGATGCACCTAAGACTCTTTCCTAATTAAAAACGTAGATAGACAACCTCCACATTGTTAATTACTTAATGCTTATATTTACAAATTATTTGATCAATATGAGATCATTGATCACACGCACCATGAAATATTAAACAAAAGTTCTATTTTCCTAATAGACACAAAAAAACATGATATGACTGATATTTGACTAACGTTTACGCCTCGGCAAAATTAAACCTCCAAAAATGTTTCGTTGGAGATTCATATTGATCAAATAATTTGTAAATATAAGCATTAAGTAATTAACAATGTGGAGGTTGAGTATATATCCGACTTAACTACAAGGACCCTACCAGCCGATAAAATTTCAACCATGGAATTAAATTTAGGCCACGGAGTTTACCTTAGTAAGCAGGGACTCAGTTTGGATATTCATGAACACAACGGGGACACCAGAGGCCTGAGATGCGTTAAGCCAGGCATTTGCCCGAGCAAGAGTGTCTTCCACATCATTGTACCGGGAAGCCACAACATCCGATGCCTTTGGAAGAAGGAGCATAGAGAGAAAGCAGCTTGAATTCGGAACTGATAGCATCTCCTGCTTCCTCCTATCCCAAGGATACGAGACATATCCATCATGAAGCCTAGCTCTTGATAGTGCACTTACGATCCTGGAGCTCCTTGAAGCTGCATAATATAATTCACTATTTCACTTTGCATGGAAATATTATGGGACAAAACACAAATAAATCATGAAATAATCACTTATATAACAATCCACCAAGTTTAATTAGGGCATGCAAATTCAACTCCTACTTCAAGTTTAAGGATGATATTAAATTACCCTACAATAATACAAAATCCTGATAATATCATGAATATATATATATTTTTTTTTTATAATATTGAACATTACAATTATAACATGCAACATTAGTGATACCATATTTTATTAATGTTACTAATATAACTTCTATCTATGTTCATCTGTTACTAAATGCACGTTATTCCCATATAATAAATTCTAATTCATCAGCCTATGTGTGAACAGAAAGCGATACATTTCCCTATTGTGAGTTGTGACATAACATCGGCTAGGAATTTGTATTGCGGCTCTTCTAACACGAGTTCGATGGAACCCATTAAGTTGCTAGAGTATGAAATGTAGCTAGTAATGTCCCACATCACACCCACGTGGAGAAAAGCAGAAGCTGAAACATAATGTTAAGTGGGAAAAGATGTAAATGTGTTGAAAATTTAGGTAAAAAACCATGAGGCTTTGCTTTTGTCAAGAATTAAAAGGGAAGTCTTGTCAACTCGTGTTGCATGAGGTGTGTTTACATAGAGAGAGAGAGAGGCGGCTAGAGGCTCACGATTCATGAGCAACAGCACATGCAACGCTTTCAGATGACAAAACAAATGTATGTCATGATGAGGCCATGAATGTTGATATTCTATCAATGGAAAAACGAAAGCTGAGGCCTGAGTGGGCAATTGGTAGTAGTGGGGCTTTCAATGACCTTCTCAAAAGCACTTCTTTTATAAGCGACTTATCAATAGTTATAACAAATCATGTGTGACCAAAGAAAATTAACATAAAAAAAAAAAGTAAGATATATTTAAAAAAATAAAGTGAATGGAAAATAATAAATAAAAATCAACTATACTAAATTTAACTCAATGAAAATCCATCTAATTATTAATAATATGTTGTAGAAACTCTTAATTAAGATATCTTATTCAATTTCTTACTATTAGAATTTGTATAATTTTTAGAAATTTTTTCAAAAATAAATAAAATTTATCCATAGTTTAAAACTAATTTGTAAATAAAACGAAGAAAAAAAAAGACAATAAAAGAATCTTCACACGTGTAACGGGAGAGATCACTCGCGTAACCAACCGGGATCCAGAAAGACAAAATTCAATGCAAAAGTCAAAAATGAACAAAAAACGCGGCCTCCAACTCTGCCGCCACGAGACGAGACGAGACGACTCACCTTGCAACTCGAAGCACTCGGCCTCGCTCCGGTCACAGAACCCGACAGCGTAGTTCGGATCATCAATGGACCTTAACATGTACTGGTTCTTCTTCCCGCCCGACTCTGGCACAATACACGCCTGCAGCTCTGTGAACTCGTCGCTGCCTCGCCTCACTTTCACCAGAATCGACGTCTCTTTGTTCTTAAACGAGCCGTGCAGAATCTTCTGCACTCCGCTCCTCCCGTTCTTGAACGGCGACTTGTACGACCGCGACGATCCGGATCCGAATCCCGCTCCGGAGCCTATCCGGATTTCCTCGACGATGTCCCCGGTTTGGAGCATGTCGCTCGTCCATTCGTCGGCCTTGGAGCTGCCTTTTAGGCACTCGATTGAGAGAACGGTGAAGGATTTGTAGACTCTGGTGGAAGGCTCAGGCTGCGGTTGGGTCCCATCCATGTGTGATTGGGTCAAGAAATGATTTGCATTTGTTGTTGGCTTGGCTCTTGAAAAAAGAAATAATGGTTTAATAGTAAGAGAGGAGGTGGGGAAGGATTAAGAGTTTGATTAGTCTTAACTTGGAGATTAATTAATTAAGAACTTTGATTAATCTGAAGTGTTTGAAGAGAAGGCTCAGGTTCAAGGAAGTTGTGGAGATTTGGATTAGATTTGTTTTGAATTCACTTGAATTGAAGGAGAAAATGAAAGAAGAGAAAGAAAGAGTTGTGGAGTTTGATAAGGTTGAAGGCTCTTCTTGTTTGACAAATATCTTTGTTTTCTTTGATTTGTCCTACCGGTAGGGCTTGAGGTAGAGGGTTTATGATTAATAATAGCGACAAATTTAAATAGTACTTTTATGTTAGGATCTAATTTCAAATAAATAAATTTATTATTTTTATTAATAAGATATCTAAAATTTATTTTTTTTAATCAACTGATAATTTTAATCCTTAAAAGTATATATTTATTCTTACTAAAATTTTTTTTATTTTAATATAAAGAAAAAATAAATAAATTATATTTTTATAATAAAAAAAATTTTATTTATTTTAATTAAAATAAAAAAAATTTTCTTTAATTTTAAAAAATTTTAAAATATAAATTTCTTTAATTTTAACATAAAAAAGAATACATAAAAAATTAAAAATTATATTCCTATAATAAAAAAATTTATACTTATTAATAAAATCAGTAAGGAAATATGTAAGTGCAATATGTATTAAAATTTTTACTTTAAAATTTTTTAAAATTAAGAAAAAAAATTTCAATATGGGCAAATCTGTATTTTAAGGATTAAAATTAGCACTTAATTAAAAAAAGCAAACCTCAGGAGTCCTATTGATAAAAATGATAAACTTACTTTCTATTTGAGATTATATCAAAATATAAAGGTACTATTTAAAATTATCCTATTAATAATAATATTAAATCTGAATTATTATTTAATAGAAAATAGGACCACATTTATTTGGAGCTATACATGTGTCTCCTTTATTATAAATATGTATAGTAGTATTACCATACTAAGTGCCAGCGATTGAAGCCACTGTGTATTGATATTGCTATTCATAAAGGAGATAAAAATTGAGTTCTCAGGAGAATTGGAGGGTTTTTTTTTTTTTTCTAGATCTAGATATGTTCATATAATGACTTCTTCTGTATTAATGGGTGGATAGGAGAATTCACATATGAATAGGGATATAGCTAGAAATTCAATCGAGTAGATAAATTCAACGAGTAATTATCATTGACCACCCTTAATTTTTTATCTTTTTTCATTCATATGGGATATTTATCATTTTTTTCTCTTATCCTTTAAGTTTTGAAAAAATATTTCTCAAGTTCTCCAGTTAAAAATTTTGTTAGTCAATATCTATTAACCTCTATATTCCAATAAATTTATCATTTTATCCTTACTAACACATAAAAAATAACTAATTTTTCAAGGGGAATATTAAGTTAAATGATTAAATTACCCTTGAAATAAATATGGATATATGTTAATATTGTCCATCAAAATAATTTTAATATGTGTTAAAATAATTTGATCATTAAATTTAATATGGCTCTTTAAAAATTAAGTCTTTTTTTTATATGTGTTAGTAAGGATAAAATAATAAATTTATTAAAATATAGAGGTTAATAGATATTAATTAACAAAATTTTTAATTAGAGGACTTGAGAATAGATTTTTTCAAAACTCAAGGATGAGAGAAGAAAAAAAGAGTAAATGTCTCATATGAGTGTAAAAGAAGAAAAAGATAGAGGTGGTCAATGATAATTACTCTAAATTCAATCAATGATAAAACTTAAAATTCTCTTTAAAATTGAATACTATAATAGTTATAAAATTTTCTGAATTTTTAAACATATAGAAGTATTTTGTAAAATTGTAAACATGAAGGGGTATTCTGGTTGTAAAATTTTAAACATTTAAGGATGCTTTTGTTAAGTTATAAACATATATAAGGGTGTTTTTGATTCTCTATCCTAAAGAATTCGATATCCATGAAGGGCAATTGCCCCTTCTAGTCCCAACGTAGCTCCATCCATCTACATGGAGAAGATCACTATGCGTCATCTCAACATGTAATATTAAGCATATGATAAGACATTTTAAACAACATAATAATTTTTTTTTTATTAATAGAAAAAGTGCGATGATTGATTCAATATTGGTAGGGTTGAGTTTCAACAAGTGGGGGCATTAGACTCTCACGCGACTTACTCTAGTTTGTACAACACGATCAAACCACTGTTTAGAAAGTGACGTTAGTAGGCTGAAATTCATGACGTGGCTAACGTTAACGTTATAATGACGTAAAAATAATATACAATTTTCATAATATAAAAAGTAATTATTTTATTAATGTCCAAATCTATGTGGGAGATTTTCATTAGATTACTTCAACGGTCCCGAATTCGTTAAGATAATAAATAAATTTCTCTGTGTTGAGTGTATCCTATTACAAGATTTATAAAAGGGTTTCGCTATCATAATACGAGTCCAATTTGGATTGATTTAACAAACAAATCAAATCGAATCAAGCTTTACTTTTACTTATCCGGGTTAAATTCCAATATTTTAAAGTCTCAATTTAACTTTTAATATAAAACTTCTAATTTTTAATTTCACCATATTAAATAGTTGAGATTTAAATGGTCAACTCTTCAATTATTTTATCCATTAAGTTATATCGTCCATTGAATTATATTGATTAATCATAAATTTATATTTAATTTTATATTAAAAAATTTATGTCATGGAGGGAGCTTTTCATAGTCAATATAGACCCAGTCAAACAATGCTTAAATTGGTACAATAATGTGCGGCAAACCATAAGGAATCTCATTCATACGAGACCAAATTATTTGTATATAGAGACACAAACAGAGATGACATGTAATGAATTCAAGAATTTTGACTGGCTCTACACGGATTAGAGGAATGGAATAATTTTGATTCCAATACCAACAGGAACGATAGACTTTTTTTTTTTTAATAAAAAATGGTATCATTATCATTATTATAAATTATATTAAATTTTATGATCTATAAAGACAGTTTTTATAGGTTGGTCCAATTTATTGCTCTTTCCTTCTACTTATTTCCCTCTAAAGGTTATCAAAAAATGCACATACATGACACAACTGATTGTAAGTTCAATCATCTTTATTATAATTAATCTAAGTTTCTATTGATAAATTAAAGATAGAAGATACATCCTCCAGGTCTATCTTATAATGTGAAGTCTACATGTCTTAAATATTTTAAATTCTAAAAGGAACAATAATTACAACAATGTAATACAGTATAAGTGCTAGGAACCTATTGATGTGTACCAGGCCCCTTTCCATCTTCTTAGCACATCATTTGTATGTTTCTAAGGACGCCTCACATCTTCATATTGCAAAGATCCTTCGCAAATTGAATCCTCTACATGTAAGTTACTGCATCAACCTGCAGAAAAGAAAATAACAGCAGAAACAGATAACGTTAGCACAAGCTAGGATTCAATGGAACTTCCAGCAACATTAGCTGCATTGTTCGAAGCATGTCAAAATAATCTGATGAGTATTTGAACCAACTACTTTGTTTTCAAGTACTCAAATTTCCAATAATCTAGTGCAATTAGAAACTCTAAATGCATTCCCTTCAGTGAAATTTTAGTTTTGAATACAAGTGATTTGAAAATTTTAAACATTCTGGACTTTGGCCTAGTTTGCACTTGTTGGAAGCTGAGCAAAATTTTCTTTAAAGAAATATTTGATCAGAAACAAAGTGGTGTGTTTTCTAGTCTTCGTTCCAGTGTTGACTGAAACGGATGATAAAAACTATATGCAGAAAGTTGTTGCTGTAGAAAGGCATTAAAACATCACATCTTTAGATTACTTACTAAACCCATCTCTTTTGTGAAGCTGCTTCCTTTGATGCGCTTTGAGTTCGCCTTCTACTCTTCTTTAAATCTCCTCTAGCTGATGGCTGCTTTTGCCTCAAAGAAGAAACTGTATTGGATTTCAAATTTGTTGATATTTCTGTAAGAGGACTAACTGACTGAGACTTCATACGCAGGTCGGTTGGCTTCATTAAAGAAGTTGAGAGTTCTGGAGGAGCTGACTTCTGATTACTTGTTGAAGCAGAGTCAACATTCTGAACAATGGTTCTCTGGACTTTAGCAACAGAAACCTCTGGTCGATTCACAGGGGAAGAATCTGAATCAGAAGAAGAAGGGCCAGTAGTACTATCCATATCATAAAGGAGGTTATCTGTCATAGCAAGAGATTGCCAACAGTTTACGGGTGAGGCTGAAGTGGATGAGGGTCTCCGAAGCCTTGTCAACTGCACTACCTGGACAAGGTGAAATCTCAATTATACAGGTTCTGAAAATAGTGATAAATTGCCTCAGGTCTCACGTTAAATACACATTAAACAATTTTGTGGCATATAAGCAGTTAATTCATGAATGCACAAGCAAGGGCTACTGTTGCTGACATGCCAACTTTTTAACAATTAACATTCAGTTACACCTGGTCAACAATTGAGTATTTCAGTTGATCAGGTTACTGCACATGAGGGGAGTAGAGCAGATTATTGTGAGGACAAAAAGATGGAAGCTTCCCACAATTCAGATCTCTTTGTTTTTGGTTGATCACTTAAACTACACCAAATGCAATTCTTAGCATTGACTTCTCTCACCTTTTGTTCTAAAACCACCATGTCCTTTTTAAGTCTTGTAATAATCATGTTCTTCCTCCGTATGATGTCTTCCAACTCTGAGATCCTCTGTTATCAAGAGATGCTATATAAGCAGGAATAATCAAAGAAGAAAGTAAATTTGAAATAGGAAGGGAAGATATATGAAGGTTACCTTTGAACCAGTCACATTAGCTGACTGGAGAAAAATAGATAGCTCCTTTATGCTGGCATCCTTCTCTTCACACTCCTTCCTCAGATTGCAGATATCTTGTTCTACTGCAAAGCTGTTCATCTGCATAATTATTTATCAGACATTAGAAAACAGAAACTTGTCGACGCAGTTAGCAATCACTTTCTTTGGATTAAAGGCCCAGACAACATAAAACTATTTGAAAAATGACATCAGACAGCTATCTCCCAATCATTTATATTTTCTGCAAATTGGCATTCTAGTACAACATGATCAAAAGCGGGCAGCTATCTCCCAACAAAAATGATTTGGCAATTTGATTTTGCTTCCCAAGCAATATGGAAAATTTACATTGGTATAACATAACTTCTTAAGCATGAAAACTACGAAAGTCTACCAAGCATATAGGTACTTCAGATAGAAGAAACTGCATTTTGGACTTCAAGAATAGGATAATGTATCCAAGAGAGTTTTAATATTGACGAATATCTCATAATCTCCTACTGAGTACAAATCATTATAAAGTTCAAAATTAACCAAAAATGTTTCTAAACCTTCCATCCATCACCTGGATTTCTGCAGCTGATGTGACACTAGAAGCCCAATCTGACAAGTCAGACATGCGGCGCTCCTCTTGTTCCGTCTCATTCGCATGAGTCATTTTGTACTGAAGCATCTCATCCCCACTTGTGGTTTTCATAACAGAATTACCCTGTCACAGGGAAACTTAAATAAGTGTCTCATTAGCTCAGATTATCACAAACTGTGTCAACACCATTACAGCACCGAAGTTGAAAATTTACCGCCAGCCCAGTAAACAGGTCATGATGTTGATCACAAAGCCAACAACCACAGTCAACGAAACTGATTCTGTCGTTGCCAAAAGTTTCACCAAACGGTGATTCTGCTTTCCCCTTTAGTGACATTACGGCCTTCACTCCAGGCTGGTCCTTGGCGTAATACAACTGTTCGCAGAGACTGTCAAGCTTCTGCTGCATACTCAGTAGCACCTGATCCTGGAATACCATTTACAATGACTAAAATTTATGAATTAAAGACTTCATTTCACAGAAATTAATAGTCAATTATCTCACAATAAAATACTTTTATCAAAAGATTCAGCATTGACGAACTAAACCCAGATTCAGAACCGTAAAATTGATAGTAATTAATGGTAAAAAATAGATTTGTTTAAGCAATTCGTTACATAAAGCAAGCGAAAAGTAGTAATTAAAGAGAGAACTCAAATCAAGTGTAAGCTAATCATGCATTAAACAAGAATTAAAGGGAAAATGAAATAATTCACGTGTTAATTTAAACAGAAATATTAAAATAAACGCATTTAATAAAACGAGTTGAAATCACAAACCCTAAGTTCGACAGATTTTTTGAGCTGCGAAATAACCCGATTCTTCTTCGACTCGGCAACGGAGACGCCGATGACGGCGACGATTAGGAACCTCTGAATGGGGGTAAACATCTCCCAAGCCGCGGACTCCTCTAGGCCCAAGCCACCCTTTATGGCTCGAGACGAGCTGGCTTCCTCCGCATTCACAAGGCGTCCTTGTAAGGACACCCAAGCGAGCTTGCAGGCAGATGAGGGAACTGAAACCGGGCGGGTAAAATGGCTGGAGAGTCGGCGAGGGGAGGGGGAGGGAATGGAGGGAAATGTGGCCCGAGAGACGAGAGATGTGGAGTGAGCCGAGCTGGTGCCGAAACTGAAGCCATGGTCGTCTTCTTCCATAGGCCAGAAGAGAGAGAGAGAGAGAGAGGAGCGTGATTACAGGGACTTTCTTAAATTCAAAAATTTTTTGAAAAACAAATTATTATTTTTAGAAAAATTTGAATTTAATTCGTATCTGAGTGTCTTGAATGAGTTTCTATTGTTGTTACTGTTAGTTGAGTAAATTCAAATTGTTTTGATTTCGAGGGAAAGCAGCAAAACAAGGAGATGCTGACACGTGTTTTCGTCTTCTATTTAACAAATATATGTATATCTGAAATGGCAGGTTATTTGGTAATTAACGCGCATTGTATCCAGGAAAATTATTTCCAATAATGACGTTTTTTCTTAGAATAATTTCCGGAAATCACATATTAGAAATATTAAATTATTAAGCAATGAATAATATAATCATTCAATATTTTTTTTGATTAAATGTCATAACCTATTAAGAGATCTCTGTTAACAAAAGGACTAAATGTTCTTAAAATTATAGAAATTTAAGAAGATAGGAGTGCAAAAGAGTAGACTGAACTGAATATCCAACTTAACAAACAATTTTATTTCATGGAGAGAAAAAAAAAATCAAATTCATAACAAATTAAGTTTATAAATATGTCATCGAAATAAATATAATAATTTGCTATTCTTTATAGGGGTGGGCTTCTGTCGAGTTTGAAAAATTCAATCCAAAATCGAGTTATGCCAATAAAAGAATTCAACTCAACTTGAAAATAGCCGGGTCGGATTTATGTAAAATTTTTATTTTACTTTTTATTTCTATAAATGTTGTCAATTCATATCATGTTTAAGTAAACTGAACCTAACATCCATCGGGTTATCCCTTCCCAACCTCACTTTAGATCCCAGTATCGAATTGAACTAATTAAGTTGGTTGGGTTTGATTGGGTTTAAGGGTCCAACCTTAACTCTTTCCTATTGTTGTTTTATTACAGCTCTTTTGGTGGGTTTTGACGTTGGGCCAAAGCCCAAGCTAAAATCCACTTCTAGTTTCAAAACGGTAAAAGCCTGGTCTACTTGCCTAACTGGGCTTAAATTTTCCTTTCTCGTAACCCATTAGATCACCTTTTTTTTTTTTTTCCATTAGACCTCCACTCATTATCTCAGTTGCTCCCTTTTTTTTTCTTCCCTTCTACAAAAAAATTATAAATTTTGCATGTAATTTATTCACCCACTATAATATTAATCTGTGCCTCATTTTAAGTACCAATCATTATTATACTCAATTACATAAATGTTATAGCGTAATAAAATAAACTTTCTAAATTATTTCGGTTAATTATAAAAAACAATTCTTAAATTTAAGAATTCAAGAACTATGATGGTCTAAAGCTATAAATATAGTGGCAGCCTATCAAAAAAAGTTGACCAAGAATTTAGGATGTCCACGTTGGTATCCATACAAAAAGAAAAGTTAAAGAAAGTTGGGGCCAGATTGAGATTGTCAAGATATAACCAACCACAAAAGATAGGATGGGCCCCCACCAAGAAGGTTCAAGTAATCACTCAAAGGTCCCCACTTCAATTATTCCAGACCCCAGCAGTTGGGACAGCTGTGAATGCGATTGTTGCCACCTCCCCCTTTCTCCCCCAATTAATTATAATTAATTAAAATAAATAATACTAAAATTAATCGCTTGATAATGTTATTAAATCGATAATAATTATTAATTTAAGTCCCAAAGAAACCCTTTTAGAAAATAGAAAGCTATGCTTTGGAAATAAATGAACCCAATAAGGGCAAGCACCATGAGGATGAATGACTTAAGCTATGACATGGTATACACTTCCGATGGATATGGGACAAACAGGAAAACGACTCATCAATTGACTCCGCTTGTGTCCCGCAACTCATCTGCTCATATTCACCTAACTATCGTGATAACTTTAATTCCTAGAGTGACCTTTATAGCTTACCCTTTTATTGTAACTTTCCTTTCTGAAGGATAAGCAAGTGGGATAGGAGTGACCAAGTAAGAACTTGGTACTGATTCAGGCTTGGAATTGGTATAAGGGAAAGATACGATCACCAAGTAAAGGGATATGTCACTGTAAATGGAAGTTTTAATGAGTTTCTATAATGGGTATGTAGCCTAATTTGAGTAATAGAAATGTTAAATCAAATTTCATTAGTCAAATTCATATTGTTTGATGATGTAGAAACTTAGACGCAAAAAATTGTTTGCAAATTCAAAAGTTGACTTCAATCAATCATGCTTAGGATTGGAAAACTCATTTAGAGGAGAGGAGAATATAAAATGATTGTAATCTCACTAACCATAATAGAAAAAGTCGATAACTTAAAGATCAAGTGATTTCTTGATCACTTACATAAGGTCAACTACTAAGTGCCCAATTGATCAATCTATTGGGTCCAATTGAAACTATATATAGAGTATATATGCTTTATGGAAAGCAAAATGAAATTGGGCAAAAAGGGCACATAACTAAAGATCCAATTTGGGAAACAAGATAAAATTTGTAAGCTTAGCTATTGAAAGAGAGATAAAGTGGGGGCAGGCAATCATGGCATCATACCTTAATAACTTCACTAATTCTTCTATTAAATCATTGATTCCACAGATAAATATGATAGCCCCACAAGCTTCCCGATGGCCTTTAATGGGACAACAATTGATACGTCCTCTACTTAAACTCATGAAAGAGAAGTGTACGGTGGAGATAAGCCTACGATCTCTTTCTCTATCTCTCTCCTCCACACTCCCTCTCAACAACATAAAATTATCTGAAGTTGATTGAGCTTACAGCTAGAAACATATGTTAACTTATAACTACTTGAAAGCATAGCAGCAGTTACTATACAAATTGCTCCTTACAGTTAGCTTTTAGCAGCTCTTTTTGGCCCCTTCACACCCACATAATAATAGAATAATAGTTCACTCATTATCTTCTTCCTTTTCGGCGCAAAAAAGAGAAACGACCCAAGCCAACAAAGCTTTGCCTTTTTATCTTCTTTTATGTTATGGCTGCTGCTTGCTTGCACACGTACACTTTGCACGTTTATCAGAAAGTGCCTGAAAGAAAATGGGAAAAAGATAAGATAAAACTTGCTAGCAGAGCTTTCAGCTTAGTGGGGTTTGACTCAAGAGGATTCGTGATGTACCTTCACTTGTTGTTGCAGTTCTTTCACATAATCAACAGCCAAATCTAGCATGTCCGCTGTGTTTGTTTGCTGCAAAATTAATAGTCTCAATGAACCAACTTATAAGGGAAAACCCATAAATTAATTCAAAGCTTGATAGATTAATTATACCTTGTCCATATTAGGAACAAGATCTTGTAGCCTCCTCATTCGTTCACTTATTTTGGTTCTTCTAACCTGCAAATAATTCAAATGAGAACAATCAGAATGGCACCAAATGGTGAGTCTGAGTGAATGGAAAGGTCAAGAATAAGATATAGTTTGGATATGTATATTACCCTCTCAGCAATGCTTCTTGGATGAGTTGCACAACCACGCTTTGCTCGAATCTTACAAGGCACAGAATCTGGGAACTGCAAAAGCTTTTCAAATGCTGATATGTCTTTTGGTAAACTCAAGTGATGAGCCAAGAGAGGAGGAGGACGACTTCCAGCATCTATATTCTGTCGAACAAGTATAGAATATGTAAAATTAGACCAAAATCTGAAAAAATAAAAATTACAATGAACTCAAATGGCTGGTACCTCAGTTTCAGCTTCACTGAATCCAGAAAGGGTCCTGTCATCTTCTCTAAGCCTTTTCATTCCTCCAATATTTTCGGACATCAATGTAGAGTCGTTCCAGGGATCGATGGGGAAACTCGATGAATAATTGTTACTACGAGTTTGGCCGAAACTTTCATTATTTGAGTTCCCCATCTCAGCGATAGGAGTCATTTGCCCTGAAGAAACAGGTGGCTTGCCAGCAGAAGGATATGATACCTCTCTTTTGATGTTATCGCCAACACCATAATCTCCCATGCCTTTCATCACAACGTAGCCTGCCAATTGCCAAGACTTTCTCAGCACTTGTCTGAAATTATGAAGCAAAAAACTGAAAATTGCACACTTTTTGTAGAAACAACTTCATCTACTGCATATAATGTATGGATTTTATTCCCTTGATTGTAAATCTATAATTTTTTTTTTCTTAAAGAAGAATATTCACTAAACCTAATAAAATTTAAACAAGACTTTTTAAAAATTTTTTTTTTTTTTTCAGATTTTAATTATCCTATTTGCTCCATCTGAAGTTGATTGGTTTATCGGAAACTCCAAAATTTATGAATTTGTTAAGAAAGAAGATCTTCACCAGAATTCTTAAAAACGAAACATGGATTAATTATTATAGTGAATGATGGAAACGAAAATTTTCCGAGAAAATAAACGGAAGGGTATTACATACAGAAAATAGAAAGAATATCACAGCTCAACATACCATTTTCGATGTTTATATTGGAGAAAAGGCCTGCAGGGGAGCTGCTATGGCGAATAAGACTCGAAGTATTGCCACCGGTATTCATCTTCATAGGTGGATATCGATCCACCCCCACTGAGCTCATCACTTTATAATCCATTTCAGAACCTGAATTCTGACTCTGCAAGTTCTGTTGAGGTTGGCTTTGATAAAAGCTCTGTGGTGGAACAGATGAATAAGTTTGCTGCTGCTGTTGTTGCTGCATAACCCCTGATTGAGTATTAATTTGTGGAACAATCTGTCTCGGCTGCTGTGGTCCCATCATCTTTTCTCTCACTGGAGACTGTTGCCTTGTTAGGCCAAGATTATGTTCTGGAACATTGCTTTCCGTGTTTCCACTTGTTGATGATAGAAATCTTGCGAAAATTTGCTCTGTTTCTGGACTTGTAGGTCTGTTGAGAAAATCTTCATATAGTTCTCTGTCCATGAAGCTTGACAAATACGAACTTGGAGCTGATTGATAACGTGTCAAGCCTGAGTTCAGGGGCCTCTGGCTATGCTGAAGTTGGTGATCATGGAGATGGTGGTGGTGTTGATGAAGATCTGACTCCATTGTTCTTCTTGTAATGCTCAAAAGCTGAAGAATTTATCCCTCTTTAAGTTGTTCTAACCAGATCAAAAATTCAGAATCATCAAGAAACCGTGGAGAACCAACTAGTTGCAAAGAAGCTGAAAGCTTTGACTTTCCAGGAAATTTTGCTTCGGCAACAAAGTACTCGAATTCAATCCAACAACCAAAGCAGCTTCAGGTGGATCTAAGTTGATGTAAAGCTGAGAAAAGGAGAGAAAAACAGAGCTCAAAAAAGTGAAAGTTTCCAACCTCAATTCGCGAACACAAAAATGGATTATTATCAAATCTGAAAACAACTCTTTTTCATATTATTGAATCTGAATCATTCAACCCAGAGAAGATAACAATAACAACAAAAAGCAACCACTGAGAAAGAGGAATATATGATATCAAAAACAGAGAACAATAACACAACAAAGAAACAAGAACATAATCCCAACAAGGTAACAACTCGCTCGCTTGCTCGCTCACTCACTCACTCTCCACTGTCAAGCCAAGCACTTTTTCTGTACTTCTGGTGGAAGTATTGTTCTTGATGCCAGTGACTGAACAGAGAGAAAGCCAAAATAAACAAGTTAAAAATAGAAAAATAAAATAAATAAATAAAATATTTTATATATCTTCTTCTATGATGAGTTCAGGGGAGGTGAGAGGGAACAGAGACCAGAAAAAATAGTGCATAAGATTTGTTGTCCTTGTTTCTTTTAATGTTTTCTCTTTATTTAGGACTTTAAGACTCTTTTTGCTCCAGAAGTGGAATAATAATTTAATAGGGCGTGGATAAAATACAACCTGCATACTAACTCAATCTTACAATTATTTAACCTATAAACTTGGACACATATTAAACTCTCTATATTTTTGTTTATTTTTAATAAAAATATAATTTTTAATATAAATTAATAATTAAAATATATAAATTTTAAGAGTTTAACATATATCTTTTAAAACATACGTTAAAATTATCTATTACTTAATATCTTAATATACTCGACAATTACAACTTAATTTTTTATTTTTAATTTTTATATACTTTTCAACGATCATTAATCTATTATAATTTAATGATAGTTAAAAAAATAAAAGATGGTTATTTTTTATGTCAAACTTAGTAAAAAAAAATTATACCAATCTTATAATTGCTTAATACTCTAACATGATCGACAATTATAACTTTTTTTTTTATTTTTAATTGCTTATACTTATCAATTATCATTAATCAATTACAATCTAGCGATCATAAAAAGAATTAAAAATAATTATTTTTGTATTAACTCTATAATTTTTTAATCATTAAATTATGATTGATCAACTATTACATAAGAGTAATTTAAAAATATATAAACATAATAATAATAATATATATTAAATAAACGTATATAAGTCCTTATCGTCGATTTAACGAGTGGAATTGTGCCCTTGCAAGCACGTCACCGTACAAACGCTGCATACGCATGGATTGCGAGGTTGTGAGGGCATGGAAACACGATTTGATTAGGGGTCTAAATTCTTATCTTTAGAACTAAGCTAAGAAGATGACTTTTGATGAATGTAGCACTCAATGTGTTGAAATGACGATCTTATACATCTCTCATATTCATGTCCTATGTGGGAAAACATCATATTAAATTTTCTTCTTTGCCTCTAGTTTTCTAAAAAAAAGATATTATAAGATAGAAAATCATATTGTCACTGCATTTATTTCCTGATATTTTAAAAAATTAGAACATTTAATAAATTTATGGAAAAAAAATTATGTTAAACTAGTATTTTCACATTAAATTCATTAAAATTAACTCAATTTTGTATGACGGTCCATTTTATGATATTGACGCAATGGCTTCTAAATTTATTTTTCTATTATACCAAATAAAATTAAGAGCCGGGTCTGATTGCAATTTTGCTGTCATTTTTTTTTAATATCAAAATATAAAAAGGGTAGATTTATAATATTAAAATAATAATTATTGTATAGATATAAATTGTATCACAATTGTAGTATATCGTAATGTAAGTGGTAAGCTGAATTTATTGATATTTATTATTTTAACTTTATGTGTATTCATATTATTACTTATATAATGTTAAATCATTTGAGATACGAAGTTGAAATATAAACTTTATACTCGTAATATTACTCTTAAAAGATAGATTTATAATTTATAATAATTTATCAATTACTTGATAACAACTCGTGGCTTCAAGGTTTAAATTGTCTTTTAAGTTATATGAAAATAAAAATAAAAATTGGATAGATGCAATAATGTGGCTTTAGTGGTGGGCAACCCATCCTTTGATATTAAAATGAAATCCTCCACCAGTTTTGGAGTAATAAGACAAGCACATTATTTTTCTAATTGGGGCTATCACTCTCAATAATTATTAATTAATCTATGCTTAGAAAGCATAAATTAAAATTAAAATTTTCTTTTGCCACGAAGTGGCTTGCAATTGGTGCTTTATGGGGACAAAAAACAAAGTTGGGTTTACAAATATTGAATATTAATTCTCTTCTCGGGTCCAAGTCCTTGATGAATGTGTCACTCTTTTTTCTTTAATGACAAAAGTACCCATGTTGATAATCGTTAATTATGTAAACATGAAGGACAAAATCGTCCTTCAACTACTTATGAATCATAAAGTTGGTGGTTAAGTGTTACACAAATTAATAGAAAATATAGTTTTGAAGATCTCGTATCCCCCCCTCCACCAAAGCTTTGTATTTATATATTTTGCTCCAAACTTAAATTAAATAACATGTTTGATATGTTACACATCAATCAATGATAATAATAAAATTCAACATTATATAATTATATTTACTATATCAATGGCCAAAAATGAAGCTCCTTGTACTTGTGAACAAGAAATATATACATAGCTTAATTGGGTGCACCCATCAAGGAACTTTGTTGACATACATGTAATTTAATCTTACAAAAAACTTTGCTTAAAAGTTAATCCTAGATTAGTCTTAATGCACGTGTCGAGTAATTACAAAACGGGCGAATGCCAACCGATCAATTACTATTATAACCACTTAATGACCTATTAGAATCTCTTAATGTGATTGAACCTTAAAAAATTGTAATTTCCTTCAAGATCTTGATTTGTTGATTAGTGTTTACACTAATTTAATCAAATTGCTACAAGACAAACCACTTTGGGAGTAGAGAAATCAACAACTTTAATAGTAGATTAGTACTTTAAATTAGTATTAGATAAATATTCACAATCATGTAAAGATTTTGGTACCGATACTTTGATTGATCAACGAGCCGATTTTGCGACACGTGGATCAAAATTTGTTTGATCCGATACTCGATTCCTCAATGACCCGATTTTGCTCACGTGGAGCTAATTTTGTTTTATCTACGAAGGCCCACCAACAGGGGAAAGTAAAGGTAAAGGTAAAGGTAAAGGTAAAGGAAATGGGCATCCGACAAGGGCCTAGGTTTTGGTTTGGTTGATATGAACGATGTCGTTTTCAGTGATGCTCTAGATGTATTTGCTGGCGTACCCCATCACCGTTGATTTTCGTAGAATCGATTACAGATAGTATATGTGTCGTCTTCTAGTTAAAAGATTAATCTATTAAGTTTACGGTGCCTGGCCTTGCCAAGTGCCCCATTGGTGGTTCAAACTTTAATCATTAAATAATAGACTTCAACTTTTCTCTTACCACTTACAATTTATTTCATCATATCAACTTATAAAATAGAATATTAACCACATAAATTTTTTTATCGAGATAAATATCCCATTGAATCAAAATTAATATAAATTTTTTAAAATTATAATAAATATTGTATTCATTTAGTGATTATTTTTTAAATTAATAAAAAGATATTAATACTTTTCTACTAATTATAACGGTTACTCACTTACAATCAAATAATCAATAAATTAAAAATAATATAATATTTTTAATATTATACCAAATAATGAATTAGATAAGAGTTACTGTAACACATATTATTACTTTTCAGTAATAAAATTAATTCATTCATGTTAATTAATTATTTTTACTACTTCAAATATTAAGTATTAATAAACGATAATTTTAACGTATATCTTCCAATATATGTTAAAGCATTGATGAAGATTTTATAGTATAAAAGAAAATTATTGTTAGAGAACAAAAATTTATTAAAAACTAATTTATTAATTAACAATTATTAAATATGGTGTCGAAATATTTTCTTATAATTAATGAATTAATAAAATAAGCATATTAAATGAGTAATTAACAATCGATTGTCACCGACATTTTCAAAAAAATTATTTAATTTAATTACTCTTGACTTGTCTCACATTTCACTCTATAAGATCAGTAAATGTTATTCAAGTAATTTAATTTAATAATTATGAAATATCGGATCCTGTCGGTCTCGGACCCCACTGTCACGGAGTCAACACACTCGGCATTTAAAAAAACCGACCCGGATTTGATGGAGGAAGCATTTGAACCGTTCAAATAAACGACTTGATTATGTCAAAAACCAACTTAACTGATTGAATAATTATAGTGTTTGCACTCAAGATTTTTCACCTAATTTGTGGTAGTGACGGCCACGTCTCTGCTTAATTAGAGACGAAAATTTAGCTGTCATTTATGGATCATTTTGTTGTCTGAATTAATTTCTATTTTTTAAAGGGTTCTTGGGGCCGATCAATTAGACCAAACGTCGATTAATAATAATTTCAATGGAAACATAATGGATTTACGAATTCAATTTCGCACTAATTTTGTCTGGACTGTCTTCTTCTTCTTCTTTTTTTTTTTTTGTACAAAAAAAAAATATCGATAAAGTTGTTCAGCTCCACTTATTATTTTACTATTCTCATCTCTTATTTGAGAGATGATAAATTTATAACTATTTATAAATAAATGATCAGTCTCAACTCGAGAGGAAAGAACTAATAATAGACGTAAAACCATATGCATAGGTTCTGTTTTTGTTCAAAGAAAATATTTAGTTAGTTTTATGTGTTTAATTTATCGATCTTTTTATTCATTATTTGTGGGTTCTTCTTTTCCTAACTATTATTATTTTTTCCGTTCTACCAACGAATAATCTTCATACATAGTTGTGAATGTTTAATTTTTCTCAATCTTTTTAACTTTCTTTGACAGGAGTAAACGAAAAAGATTAAAGATTAATTTGATTTCGTTCATTCTCAATAGTCACGAGATGATCTTCTTACAGTGATCATTTTGTTACCAAAAGCTCGTATTTCACTCGTCGTCTGTAAAAGTATACGATTGTTTGAGCACTCTGAAACACCACAAATGCAACAACGAGAATATTATGCTACCTCTCCTCCATTCTTTTCTTAGATTTAAAATAGAGCAGGTTCCCAACATATACCATTTTGTAAAGTGCAAGTACGACAATAAATTTGTAAATAAGGGGCCGCAAAGTTCATCGAAAGAGAAACAAAAAAAAAAAAAAAAAAAAAAAAAAATATTNAAAAGATTGGTGGACCCTGAGAATCAATTTTCTGGAATTTTTTTTTTTTTTTTTGTCTCCTTGTATAGATATTTGGGTATATCATAATTCCACAACAAAAGTGGAACCATGAAAACCCTTAAAAGAGAAAGACAATATACAAAACAAAAGAATCAAATTTGAGTCCTTCCTCAACTAAGTCAAATTTCAAAGCCTTGTTTATTTATTTCAAGCTGAAAACTTAAGACTCCAAAGCCTCATTGCAATTAATGGTGGAGAAAATTTTTCATGGTCGGTGGAATTCTTTTCTCTCTTCACATTAAATTCTTACAAAAAATTCTCGTTCGAAAGTGTTAATTTTGAACACGAGTTCATGACTAAATTAATTAATTATATTTAAAGTTAAGATGGCGAAATTAAGGTGAGAATTTGGGAGATGGTTTGGTGGTTAACTGTGAGGCTTAATTTAAATATTGGGAGATTTGACCTTTTGTATTGGTTGCCAGTTAAAGGCACCGCGTTTGTTGAAAAATTGGTAATAGATTAACATTAAATGTTCTTGTATCAATGTGAACTAATCAATTCTCCATCAAACTCTTTCCAGCTCTTCGATTGTTCACATTTTTCAATCAAATTTAAGGCAACAATCAATCTCTTCGAAATATTTATCGTGGATTTAATGCTTCCACGATCGTATATTATTGATCTCATGTTTCGGTACGATCTTTGATTTAATATAAATATAATATATTTCTCGTATTACTCGTAAAGGTAACGGGTTAATAGATAGAGATAACGAATTAATGGATAGAGCTAACGGATTAGTGGATATAATTTTAGGATAATAAGAGAGTGAGTAAATTTTAATAGATAGAATTAACGAGTTAATAGATTAATTATTAAAAGATTAATAGGTAGAGATAACGAATTAAAGAATAGAGTTAACGGATTAACGAGTATAGTTAAAAGGGTGATAAAAGGAGTGAAAATTTTTTTTCAATTTAAATTAACAAGTTAACCGATGTAATTAATCTAGCTATTATATTTATATATTCGTTGAATGAAGTGGCAGATATTTGTGCCGACAGATTAGGAAAGAGAGAAATAAATGAAGAACTGTACGGCGCACAAAGGGTAAATGAAAGCCCTTCTGAGATTTTGGATCAAGAAGAAAGGTAACCACAAATGCAAAGCTGACTGTCTGAGTGGAGTGGATGGTGAGGAAGAGGCCAGCAACAAATTGAATATATTTTCTCAAATAATTAGTAATTATTTGGAGCCAAAGTACACCAAGGAATAAATTCTTCACCAAACCTGTGATAGCAAACAAATTCCAAATATTTCCCACTCGTGGTATCTAATCATGTCTTCAATTCCATTTACCGCAACATGGAATTGTTTTCTTTGCTTTCATTGTTTTTTTTATTTTTATTTTTCTGCTTCTAGGGTTTGAGACAGACTGTTTCCTTCCCCACTGCCACGTTTAGCTTTGTTTCCTCCCCATGTGATGTGACTCAAGCCATAAAGTAAAGATATAAAGATATCTACTACCACTATAGTGGGTACTGTATTTTAACTTTAATGTAAAGGTGTTAACGTTAAGTTGTAAAAGTTCCTTTTTTAAAAGCTCAGAAAAGTACCAAAATCTTAGACATTTGACTCCCAACTTTTATTCATTTGGAAATTGGGTTACGAGTCTCCTTTGAAAGGGAAATTACAAAAATATTTTTATTGGACTTTCTCAAAAGATCATTTCAGATCTCCCTTATCGTATAAATATTCTTCTTCAACCTTTTTCACATTAGCTGGATTCACTTCAAGTCAGGCCGAAGCTTTCCAAGATGCCCGTAAAAAAAATTTTTGGAAGTGAAATATAAGAAATTGTGTTTAAATACGTCTGATTTTTTTTGGATTGACTACAACCGGTTTACTTATGAGTCAGACCGTCTGTCTGTTAATTGACCTGTTAGTTAGACAATCAAAATATTTAAGATTTAATTATTTTTAAATATATCCCTTAAATTTGGTTACCTCACACTTAATCGTATATAATTTTTGGAAACGTTTTTTTTTTCTTCGTTTTTGTATGGTGAACTATTTGAGAAACCCACTTTTAAATACGTTTCAATTTAACATAAATGATTTCTTTGAAAAAAAAATATTTTTCATTCTTTATTTTTCGAAAGTAATTGATCTTATCGGACTGGTCATGATAACAAGTTTGAAACACAAAAAAAAGAAAAGAAAGAGAAAAATAAAAATAAAAATGCGGAAAACATGAAATTGAAGTCAATGTTGATTGAATTTTCAAGATAGGGATTGAAGCTCTTAATTACTCACAAATTCCGCCTTAGTAATTGACATGAGATTTTTAAGTTTGGAGCTTTCACATTAAAAGCTTTTGTTCTCACCAATAAGTGGGCTTATGATATGCGCAGTTTTAAGGGAAGCCCAGTCCATCAGGTAGTAAACGACTACGGGCTTGGGCCACGTGTGACATAATTTCCGATTTGTTTTGGGCTTTTTTTAACACTGGAAAAACATAGAACTTAGAAGAGGATGAGAAAAATTATAATTAATAAGCAATTATTAAATCCATTATTCTCCTCTTAATTCATTTTTTTATTTGGTTTTAAATATATATCTAATATTTTTTATTAGAAGTGAATAAAGAATTGCTAATTTATTTCATTGGTCAAGCACAAACTTTGCACACACGCATTTTCACTAGAAGTGCCCTCATCCGAACCCTCGATATCCCCAGAATACCCTCTAATCCACCACGTGTCACTACCACAACACGAGTGGTTTTGTATCCAACAAAAAGGCCAGTCTCGGAACCGCAATAGCCTCATTCTCCCCCATCACGGACGCAATCACAAACCCTGACCGGACCAGACGCCATAGCCGACTCTGTGTTAAAACATCTCTTCCAACTTCAAATTCATGCTTTGAATCCAAAACCCTCAGTTTGGTCATTCTGTTTTGCGTAGTTTTGGCATACTTTGCAGGTAAATTTTCCCTTTTTAGCTCATTTGCTTTTATATTTCTTTCTTGAAGCGTTTTAATCTTTTGAGCCTCTATATAGATTATGAAATTCTCTGTTAGCACTCGTTTAGTTATGCTGAAATGATTCTTCTTGCTGTGAATACGAGGGTAAATTACAAGTATATTTAATGGTAGTGCGTACACAATCTTGTAGTTAGTTGATTTCAGGATGGAAGGTGTTCTTTTCGGCTATTTTGGGGCAAAATTTGAAGGTGTTAATGGTCAAAAAGTAATTAGATAAAATAAAGGAAAACAATTTGACTTTTTTTTTTCTCGAAAATATATGCTCCTGTAAGCTAATGTAAACAATGCTTGGTTGAATGATTAGGTACTATATATGGATGAAAAAATGTTTAAAAGCTGAAAATTTGACTTCTTGATTAATGTTAACAATGCTGAGAATTGGTTCGTTTTAAAATCTTTCTCAATTTAGTAGGTCATAATTCTGTTTTATGTTATATTGAGTTGTTGGTAATTTTAGAAGGGTTCAACAGGGAATGATTTTTACTTCGTGCTAATTGATTGCAATCTGGGATGTTTGCTTAATGTTAAATGAGTTTGGGATTGTTATGGAATAGGTAAATGAAATTGTTTGGAGGTTTTTACTGGAATTTTACCGTGGGGAATTAGGAAAAAGTAAAATAATAATTGTTTTCTTCTTTTTAATTTTTAATGTGGATGACATGCTAAAAGATCAACAATATGAATGTCTTGTTGTGTATAGATGCTTTTTCATGAGTGTGCAGCTGGTGCGAAAAGGTAGTGTTAAGCGACTCCAGCTTTAACCTCTGTTTAGGATGAGACTAGAGTTGCTGCCAAGATTGCATCTTGTAGTGACTATAAAGTGTGTTTTTTTGATGAAATTGCAGGTTTTCAGTTGATGATGTTAGATAGGAGAACAAGCTTAGATAAATTTTCCAAAATGCTTCTGTAGGGTTGGAAAATTAACTATATGTAAAAAGTATTTGAAATATAATTTAAAAACAGAATGGCGGAAGGCGGACATGTACCATGTTGATTATCGAAATATTCTTCAAGGCTATCATTTGATCATATAGGTGGGTGATTAAGACAATTGAGTTGGAAAGAATTGGAGAAGTGATTTCCTTTTGATGTGCCATGGGACTACTTTGACAACCGCAATTTTGGGGTTAGAAGTATAGAAGAAGATTTTTGGGGTTTGAGGCTCGATTAGACTTGTTGTGAAATGTTCTTTAGGTTGCATCGGACTGGATGGCTTGTTTTTGACTGTCTTCTGTGAATCACCCTGTAAATTAATTGATTGTGGTCATATTGTATCTTTCCGATTTAAGCCCTAATTAGCCTCAAGTAATTTTAGAATCTGGGTTATTCTTTAGAATATCCTAGACATTCAATGATAAGTATTTCAGATTCTGTTAAAAGTATTAAGCGCACCATTTAGTTACTTCCAAGAAACTTTCTAGAAATGTTTTTTGAGTAGTGGCATATGACATTTCCTTATATTTCTGTTATCGTGATGGTTAATTTTTTTTTATTTGATAATGTTTTTATTTTGTTTATTTATTTTTACAGTTCCATTCTTGCCCTGTGAGATGATAGTTTCTTTTATCTGATTTTGCACCTTAAAATTGCATTTGTTTCTCTAACTTACAAAATCTTCTCATTTCAGTTGTTTCAATTTTAAATTTTCTTTAATATGATCATTTTTTTTTTCTCCAGGCACCATCTATTTGGAATAAGATCTGAATAAATCATGCTGTTATAATTGGGTTCAGTTAATTAGCATTATCTGGTGGAGAATCATATTCGAAGGTCCATGTTTCCTTGTACTTTAAAGATATTTGTTGCTTTTCAGTGCAAATGTCTCCGGAGATCTCTTCTCTTAAAGAAATAAAAATCATTCCATCTTTCATTTTAGATACCTTGGGAATGGAATCCTTTTATAAAAAATATAAATGATCAGCCCACAAGATTTCGAACAACGGTCTATGTTCATCATACGAAGACTGAAGACAAATCTGAGCAAAACTCAGAAACGCATATTTTGATTCAAAGTGGATTAGAGTATAGCCACTAGAATGATGGATTCTAATGATATCACGGGCAATCCAATTTTAGAGCCCCGTGATAATATGGAATTTGAATCACATGAAGATGCATATTCATTTTACAAAGAATATGCCAAGTCTATGGGGTTTGGCACTGCTAAATTGAGCAGTTGTCGATCTAGGGCATCAAGGGAATTCATTGATGCAAAATTTTCGTGCATAAGGTATGGAAACAAGCAACAGTCTGATGATGCCATTAATCCACGCCCATCACCAAAAATTGGTTGCAAGGCAAGTATGCATGTGAAGAGAAGGCAAAATGGGAAGTGGTTTATCTATAGTTTTATTAAGGAGCACAATCATGAACTTTTACCAGCTCAGGCACATTTTTTTAGAAGCCACAGAAACGGTGATCAGCTGAAGAATGATGTTAGGATGAGAAGAAGAAAGAATCTAGCTTCAGTATCTAAACTCTTCAGTGCTTATCAAAATGTTGATTGTTTAGAAACTTATATGAGAAATCAGCATGATAAGGGACGAAGTTTGGTTTTAGATCCTGGAGATGCTCAAGTGCTCTTAGATTATTTTAATCATATGCAAGAAGAAAATCCTAAATTCTTCTATGCAGTTGATTTGAATGAAGAGCATCGATTAAGAAATGTGTTTTGGGTGGATGCCAAAGGTATGGAAGATTATACTAACTTCAGTGACGTGGTTTCTTTCGATACTACATATTTCACAAACAAGTATAAGATGCCTTTGGTTCTTTTTGTTGGGGTTAACCATCATATTCAACCAACATTGCTTGGTTGTGGGTTGATTGCAGATGATACTGTTTATACTTTTGTTTGGTTATTACAAACATGGTTTATCGCAATGGGAGAACGAGCTCCACGAGTGATACTCACTGATCAGAACAACTCTATAAAGGCAGCTGTTGCAGCCGTATTTCCAGAGACACGTCACTGCTTTTGTTTGTGGCATGTATTGGAAAAGATTTCTGGGCATCTTGAGTATCTTAACCCATGGCATGATAGTTTTATAGTAAAATTTGATAAGTGTATATATAGGTCATGGAGTGAGGAACAATTTGAAAAAAGGTGGTGGAAGTTGGTTGAAAAATTTCATCTTAGAGAGTTGACATGGATTCAGTCTCTGTATGAAGATCGCAAATATTGGGTTCCTACATTCATGAGAGGTATATCTTTTGCTGCATTATCTACATCATCACGTGCAGAGAGCTTAAACTCTTTGTTTGACAAATACGTGCTTGCAGAAACACTTCTGAGAGAGTTTATAGAACAATACGGGGTGATTGTTGAAGACAGGTATGAAGACGAAGCCAAAGCTGATTTTGATGCATGGCATGAAACACCCGAGTTGAAATCTCCATCACCTTTTGAAAAACAAATGTCACTTGTGTACACCCATGAAATCTTCAAGAAATTCCAAGTTGAGGTTTTGGGAGCAGCTGCTTGTCATCTTAAGAAAGAAAATGAAGTTGACACAACAACAACATATAGTGTTAAGGACTTTGAAGATCATCAGGACTATATGGTGGACTGGAATCAATTAAAATCGGATATATACTGTTCGTGTCGTTCATTTGAATATAAAGGTTATCTCTGTCGACATGCTATCATTGTTCTGCAGATGTCTGGTGTTTTCAGCATCCCATCAAAATATATATTGCAAAGGTGGACAAATGCGGCTAAGAGTAGGCATGCCATCAGTGAAAGATTAGATGAGTTGCAATCTAAGGTTCGTCGTTACAATGATCTATGCCGAAGAGCCATAATATTGGGTGAAGAAGGGTCACTATCACAAGAGAGTTACAATATTGCCTTGTGTGCCATACAAGAAGCTCTGAAGCAATGTGCAAGTATGAATAACTTTGTTGAAAATAATGCCAGACCTAACTCCTCTGATATTCTTGCTTTATGTGACATTGAGGAAGAGAATCAATTTGGTAATACCTCTAAAGACAGGGCTCCCACCCCTTTAGTGACCAACAACAGTAATCCTGGCGGAGCTGAGGCTGGAAAGGGAAAGGGAAGAAATGTAAATAATGCAGCTAAAAAAGGAAAGGTTAGTGGGTTAAATGGTTGATATTGCAATTTCTTAGTCATGCTGCTATTGAAATGTTCTGATGTATATATTGGGAAATAAATCATTAGTTTGCTTCACGTATGCAGCAGGTAACTCAACCAGGTACTATGAGTGTTGGGACTCAAGATGGCTGTCACCAAATGGTTTGTCTTATTCCCATATCTATGCTACTTCCATCGATTATATTTATTCTTACCCTATCATATTTGAATGTAAACAATATTTTGTATCTAGGAAAGTATAAAATTGGAGCTGAATTCACAATGATTGTTATTACTTGGAATTTACGTAGTTGCAGGTTAATACTGGGCACTCGTCCTGTTGGTTGTATATGTGCAATAGGTCTTCTATTCTTGTTGGTAAAATTCATACTAGGACACTTGTTCTGTTTAGTTGTGGTTAACGAATTATGTTGGTTTTGTAGAGAGTTCATACTTTATTTGGCATGAGTTTGTAGCACTGAACACTTCTCTGCCTATTTTTCTCAAGTTACTTGTGTTGACTTTGTTTGCATCAACTTCCATTTGCTGGTTTCGTTGTTAGCATACGTTTTCTTTGAATAACATTACTGTCCTTGCATACTTCTGGCAGGAGCTGTCTGTCATGAGGCCGACACCGTTACATAATTTTGTGCCAACGTCGTTACAAGTATTGCCAACAATGTTTCACAATGTCGCCTCAACACCGTTTCCTAATGTTGCTACTACTCATTTGCAGGATAATCGACTCCCTCGTTAGCTCGGCTTTTAGCTTCTTCTGTAAAGATTATATACGCGTGAATTATAGGGCTGTAGGATGTGAAATGTACCTTTTTCTGCGGTTGCTAACAATGGTACGGAGTACTGAATTGTGCAGTTTAAGAAATTCAAAATCTGGTTCATACGCTTACTTACAATTAGGGACGTGGAGGTAATTTGTTATTAAATTATCCTTGTATTGAATTCTTAGCATATGTTAAATTATTTATTGATGAATTAATTTTGTTGCAGCTTTTATTAATGATGCTTCTCAAGTGCCTCATTACTCCATTTTGCTCAGTTTAGTTACCCAATACATGCAATAGATATTTTGTTCTAGTGAGCAATTTCTACTTGTTATGGAATTATGCAGCATCAAACAGGATACCGTGTTGGTTTATGTTTTATTGAGACACTTAAATCTAAACCGAGTCTTATTTATCTAATTTATATCAAATTATATATTAGTGTACAAAATCTCACGTTGGTAATTTAGGATCTTGTCTACAGATTTGCCTGTTGGTATACACTTCAATTTCACCTTGTGATTGCAGCCAGGCAGTGCACAGCTCCTGACACAAAGAGGCTCGCACACCAAGGGAGAGGCTTTGTTTAGAGTGTTATTGTATTAAGTCCCTCCAATCTCTTTCTCAATCCATTTTTTAAATTAAAAAAATAATTAAATTGAAATTACTAAAAAAATATCTATAAGCATACACAATTTGTTACGTTAATACAATTTCGTTTTGAAAATCTATTTCCATTTCTTTATACGTTTACTACATTAAATGTTTATGTTTTCCTAAAATTTATTTAAAATTTTGGTTAATTCTTTTTCTTATTCTATTTTCATTTTCAGTCCTCTTGTTTTTCTACCTTAAAAAACTTGAGCAAAACACATTGTCATTGTTGTTGGCTTTTTGCTTTAGAAAGAGAAGAAAATTATGCTTTATGCTCTATCTTTGCGATGAGGAGTAAGCTGTTTACAGAAAAAGAAATTCAAGATACGTAAATGCTTTTCCCGGAGGCAGTATGTAATTAACAGAAAAGATATTTTATGAAATATCTAAAACATATTTTAGAAGTAAATTTTTTCATTAACTTAATAGGGGCCGTTTGGTTGGGTAAAATTATACATAGAAATGGGAATGAGAATAGGGTATTTTTATTTTTGTTGTTTGGTTGATAAAAAAAAGTCTGGGAATGGGAATGCCATTA
>JANKKC010045204.1:0-32814 GCA_026225755.1 Bursera bipinnata
GCTCCATCGAAGGTTTTGCTGTGTTGTTAAACATTTTCTTGAAAATTATGTTGTGAGAATTTATACTTTAAAACTAAAAGCTCATTGTTTCAGGTGTTTACTGTGTGTTGATTTGTGGTTCATGAAATTCTGAGCTTGTTTAGAATGGAAGAATGAACTAAGTGCGGATGTTTTATCATTTCTTAATTGTACCTTCTTTTTGTGTAATTATTTGTTCTTTTTTATTCTTCGCAAGTCTTTTTTTTTTTAAAGAGTAAACAAAGAAACTTGTATTAAAGGAGAAAAGAGTAGATACAAGAGTGAACAAGCTGTGCACAAAAAGATGTAACTAATAGATCATAAAAATAAAACTAGAATAGGTTGAACAACTTAATAAGAAAATCTATAAACAAAGAATTTTAGATGCAATCGTCAAAATTAGCCTAAAAGTCCTTCTCAATTTAAGTTTATAAAGAAAAAAGAAGTATCCTGAAAAGCTTTTTGAGACTGAAGCCCAAAGACAAGAAGATGAACTCTGTTCCACAAAATATTAATTTCTTTCTCATAAGTATCTTAAAAATTCTTCTATTTCTTTCTTACCAATCACACAAAAAATAGCCAAAATAGAACAGTTCCATAAGGTGTTTGCCTTATCTCCTTTGCCAAAGCCATAAAAGTGTTCTATTTCTTTCTTTGCAAGTCTTTTGTTGTGTATTTCTTCTTATTTACGTTTCCCACCAAGGGAGAGGAACTGAAAATTGTGAATAGGAATTTAATGTATTTATTTTGGGCCTTAGAAGTAACTAGATAGAGAGCTCTATGTTTCTGGATGAAGCATGACTACATATTTTGTTTGAAAGTCATCTCCAAAGTTTTCTCAGAACTTTAGAGATTTATTGTGGGAATCTGAAAGATTTCCAATTTAGGATCCTTGGAACCACGTCGGGGTATGCTTGTAAATTTTTTTGTCAAACAATGTGCAGATTTCCCATTTGCTTGGTTGCGGGATACCTAATTCAAGATGGTAATCAATATTCCAATTGGGTTTTCTCTTTTGGACGTTAGTGATGGAAAATTTGTCTTTTACTTGAAGATACTTGTATGTGATGTTAGATAGAATGGTCCTAGTGATTTATTTGCCACCTTTCTTCACTTAGGTGCACTCTACTCATTAGCAAATATGTTTCTGCTAGTTAAGAACTAATTTAATTATCAGTATCAGTAGAAAATTGAGAGAATATAGTTATTATACACAATGTGAGGCTTGCCAACAGCTGTTAAAATGCATGTCATGTATTATTACCCAGTTGAAATTTGATATAAAAAATCAAACTTGCAATAGCGACCTAGGAAAATGCTTTTAACTCTTGGTAACAATATGGAGCATCTGGATATGTCTATCAATTTCTCCCTGATTTCTAGGATGGATAATTTGGTATGACTTAATTTCCATTTTCTGCTCTGCTGTATCCACAGTTTATGACTGAATATTATGTAGAAAATTACAGGTTATCTTTCTAGCTCTTGATATACGTGTAAAGAACGTAGCAAGGACGTACTCCCTTGAACATGAGGGTGAAAGCAATCTTTTTGACGATCTTTTTGACCTGCTAAACGCATATACACAAAGTGATGAAAGATTCCCTAAGAAGTTAGCATCTTGTACGAGAGCCCTTCAGACATCAATCAACCAGCACATGGCAAAGGAAGAACAGCAGGTACAGCTTCATCTGGTGCTATTTCCATCATGAGCTAGGTATTCAGGCAACTCATTAACTTAACTCTTTTAACTGTTGTGAGGATATGCTGTAAATAACAAAGGAAGTGAGGTTTGTAAATAGCAATGCCAGGTAAAGTGTTCCCTGCAGCTGGTCCTAGAATTATTTCAAACAGATAATGAAATTGCTTGTTTTTAAAGTTTTCTGGTAAAAATATGACAGGATAGTTAATATATTTGTTGATTGTCAATGTGCATTATATTTACTTTAGAGTTATTATCCTTATCTAGTTTGCTAATCACCAGCTGAGTGATTCGGTCATATGGAGCGAATATTACATTTTTCTTTCATGGACCTTTTGCTACAGTTGGCTTGGTTCTTTTGGAAAAAGTAGCTCATTATATTTTGATATTTAGTCTCTATCCATCAATGGATAATATTTCATTAGTGCTTAATGAATGAATATTGGTTTTAACTTTTTATAACATGAAAAAAAAAAATCTTTTTTTTTTTTTAAATCATAAATGCTAATCTCTCTCTCTCTCTCTCTTTTTAAATTCTCATTCTCAACATTTTGCGGATGATCCCAAGATTCTTAAATGTCTTGATCTAACTCATTTTATTAATGCAGTACCATTCTCTATGCTGATGAGCAACATGCTTAACATGGTTATATATAAGGAAGTCTTTGTTTCTTTTACTTTATCCCTGGGAAAACGGGAATATTTTATTTTGTCATTAGCGTTTAAGTCAGTTGGTTAGTTATTATGATCCTGCAGTTTTCTTCATGTCCATTTTGAGATGTCCATATGGTAGGTACTAATGAGCAAAATAAAATTATATCGGGGCATCTAATTGATTTGGCATGATTTTGGGTATAAAGTCAACTTTTCTGCATGCATTGCTGGTTGGAGAGAGACTGGGTGGAGGGAGAGCCTATATATCGTTAACTGTTTGTTGTCTAGAGCAGCTAAATAGTTTTGAGACAAAGTGTGCAGGGAGGGAGGGAGGACTTTTCTTCTACGTCTCTTTCTGGTAGCTCATCATTTTGTCAAAGTCTCAGTTGTACTTCCATCTTTTTTGGCCCTCTCATTTCTTTCCCCCTTTCTTGCTCTTCCGAATGTTTGGTAAGGCAAACACTTGATAAAGTTAGTAAAAAATAGAGAGAAAAAGTGGATATGATTTTTGTATGTAAAAAAAGAACAAGAAAAAATTATGTAATTCTCTATTTGGTCCTATTTTATTTGTCATTAATGAACTGACTTAACCTTTTAAATCTTTCAGACCTACTTTTGTAAACTTTCACTATTAGTATATTACTGGATACAATATCTATTCAGGATAACTTTTAGACACAAGCATAGCCATGAAAAACCATCAATATCAGGAATTATTGAAAAAAAAAAAAAAAAGTGTTTCTGATTTATTTCAGAAAGCAAATTGGATTTTGTCTAGAGATGGGGAAATGAGTAATAGAGGGCAAGGATTACTGTATTAGCATCTATGATACTTTTTGTTTAGATAAAATTTTAGATGTTGTGACCTTGCATACAATCTTTGCATAGTGCTGAAACCTGTACTGGTGAATTTAACGCACTATAGATTTTATTAGACCAAAAATGTGATATTGTTTGTCCTTTCCAATAAATATTTGAAAGCAATCTCAATTATGTACCCTATATCACCCAACCTATGATGATTGGACTTAACCTAGATCTCTTCTTACCTTTGGGAAATTCATTTCATTGATAAGAAGCCAACTAAAATTTTTTCTGTAACTTCATTTGAGTAGTACCAGGGATCTGTGGTGAAAACCCATCATTGGGTTGTTATTTACAAAATAAATTGTTAAATAAATTAAAAAGAAGTTAAAAATTTATCAGCAGCAAGCAAAGGTTTTCTCCATGTGACTTTTGCCCGCCCATTCAAAGTTTGGATTGATTTGATTCCCCCGCTTGCCACGTCTTCGGCAAATACTGCTTCCTATCTGTATCTGGTAGTGATGCTACAGGCTTACTTTCTTACATGGAACAACCTTTGGTTCCCATGAATCCATGTAAAAACCTTTCTCAGTGACAGATGTAATTGATGAAGCCATCCCTAGACGACTCATTATGCTTCTGTTGCTGCATTGGGAGTCACTGACTCATCGTGTGAAGAACAAGACACCATCCAAAGAGACCGGCTGAGAGCCGACTCTAATGCCCGTTAAAAATTTATCTTTTCCTTTTTGTGTTGCTATATTTATAGGAAGTTACCATGTGAATGAGTTCACTGACTAATGAATTAAGGTTCATATCATATTTTGATATTTCAATTCACAAGTCCTGGCATAACTGTAGCCTGATTGCTCTTTATTTTGATTCTCTGCATTAAAGCATAAATATATTAATGTGTTTTCTTTTAATATGTCAGGTCTTTCCCCTGCTTATTGAGAATTTCTCGCTTGAAGAACAAGCATCTCTGGTCTGGCAGTTTTTGTGCAGCATTCCTGTTAATATGATGGCAAAGTTTCTTCCATGGCTTTCATCCTCTATTTCACAAGATGAATATCAGGATATGAAGAAGCACTTAAGCAAGATAGTCCCAGAAGAAAAGCTTCTTCAGCAGGTAAGGTTTCAGTTTGCCTTAAGTTGGTTAAACGTCTTTTGGATTTTTTTTTTTTTAATTAAAAAAAAAACTGCATGTAGCTGATTATAGCTCTTGCCTATTGAAGGTTATAGTCACGTGGATGGAAGGAAGAAATGGTGTTGACACCTTTGAAAACTGTGTAGATGGTTTTGAAGTCCAATGTCTTTTAGACTCTACTGCTAGTGGGTGGACTCAACAAATGAATGGAGTAAGTTGTCCATGTGAGTCATCCAAAAAGGGGAAAAGGAAATATTTAGAGCCAAGTAATGATGTTTCTGATATCCGGATATGTCCAATTAATGAAATACTGCTTTGGCACAACGCTATAAGGCGAGAGTTGAATGAGATAGTGGAGGAGGCCAGGAAGATACAACTTTCTGGAAATTTTAGTAATTTATCAGCCTTTGGAGAACGGTTGCAATTCATTGCTGAAGTTTGCATTTTTCATAGGTATTTCCCTGACTACTATGCTGTAAAGCTGTAAACGATGATCACCATTTGATGTTTAGTGTCCCCGATTATCCACTTACTTTGTGTTCGTATTTTTCCTGTGGTGTTAACTTCTATGTAGTAAAGGCTAATAATTAGCCTAATGTGATTGATTTTCCTCTCTTCATCTGTACATGTTCTTCTTTCCTGGTGGCAGTATTGCAGAAGACAAGATCATATTCCCTGCTGTAGATAGAGAATTCTCTTTTTTCCAGGAGCATGCTGAAGAAGAAAGCCAATTTAATGACTTAAGGTGTTTGATTGAAAGTATTCAAAGTGCAGGAGCAATTTCTACTTCTGCTAAGGAGTTCTATGAGAAGTTATGCAAACATACCGATCAAATAATGGAAACTATACAGGGACACTTCCACAATGAGGAGGATCAGGTGAGCTTTCCCTGTTTGCATAGGAATCTTTTTCAGAGATGTTTATTAGCTGTTGTTTTTTGCTGCAAGTTTCCTTTAGTACTGAATTAATGCTATTAAGTTGAAACAGACCCTCTTTTGGGTAACAGTGATAACAAAGGAAAGGACCATAGGATATTGATAACAAATTCCATATCTGGTCCCATAGTAATAAAAATGTTAAGAAAAATTTATGTGGTCCTCTCCACAATTTAATTGTTGCTTCTTGATAAGAAATCTATATTACCAGATATCATCTTTGATTCTTTAAAAATATTTATCAAGTCTTGCATGCGTAGGTTCTTCCCCTTGCTCGAAAGCATTTTACTTTCAGAAAACAACAAGAAATTTTGTATCAAAGCTTGTGTGTAATGCCCTTAAAATTGATTGAACGTGTCCTTCCATGGCTGATGGGGTCATTGACTGAAAAAGAAGCTAGGAATTTCCTGAAAAACATGCAATGTGCAGGTACTATTACTGACCAAGTATAGCAACAGGATATTTTGTAATAATGTCCAGTAAATTTAGTGTTATCTACATCACTGAATTTGTGTCTATTTCTTTTATTTAGCTCCAGCAACAGATAGTGCTCTCATCACACTTTTTTCTGGTTGGGCTTGCAAAGGAAGTAATTATGGTATATGTCTGTCTCCAAATGCAATGGGTTGCTGTCCTGTTAAAAGGTTCACTGATATCGAAGAAAATTTTGTTCGATCATGCTATGCTTGCACTTCAGCTTTGTGTACTAATGGCAGTCCAATATCTGCCCAAAATGAAGTGAAAAGGCCTGTCAAAAGAAACATTGCACTGTCGTGTAAAAGTAGCGATGTTCCTGACCCCTCAGAAACTGTAAATTTTTCTAAATCTTCTTTCGGTGATCGGTCTTGTTGTGTCCCAGGTTTAGGAGTAAACAGCAATAATCTGGGATTGAATTCTCATTCTACAGCTAAGTCTTTGAGGTCCTTGTCTTTCAGCTCCTCTGCTCCATCTCTTAATTCCAGTCTGTTTATATGGGAAACAGATAACAGCTCTAATGATGCTGGCCATGCAGAACGACCAATTGATACTATATTCAAATTTCATAAAGCCATAAGCAAAGACTTGGAATATCTGGATGTTGAATCTGGAAAGCTGAGTGATTGTGATGAGACATTCCTTCGGCAATTTATCGGAAGGTTTCGTCTTCTATGGGGGTTATATAGAGCTCACAGTAATGCTGAGGATGAGATCGTTTTTCCAGCACTGGAAGCGAAGGAGTCACTTCATAATGTGAGTCATTCATATACACTGGATCATAAGCAGGAGGAAAAACTATTTGAAGATATTTCATGTGTTCTTTCTGAGATTTCACAACTTCATGAAAGCTTGCAAAGGGTACATTTGGAAGAGAATTTAACTTTGAGAGACACCGAGTTTTCTGCAGCCCATAGGGGTGATTTAACAGCAAAGTATCACGAGCTAGCTACTAAACTTCAAGGAATGTGCAAATCCATAAAAGTTACTCTTGACCATCACATTTATAGGGAAGAACTTGAGCTGTGGCCACTGTTTGGTAGACATTTCTCTGTGGAGGAGCAAGACAAACTAGTTGGCCGCATCATTGGAACTACAGGTGCTGAAGTTCTCCAATCTATGCTACCGTGGGTAACTTCTGCACTTACTCAGGATGAGCAGAATAAAATGATGGACACATGGAAGCAGGCAACCAAAAACACAATGTTCAATGAGTGGCTCAACGAATGCTGGAAAGGACCTCCAGAATCATCTTTGAAGAGTGAAATATTGGATGCTAACATTTCTGAGACAGGTAACTACCATGCTGTTTCTGCAGAATCATGGTTTTATACTGACTTGAATCATTGTTGTTTTCTTTAACAAACCGTAGACTCTCTAATTTTCTTTCTTGTTCTTATAGTATGCTTCATATAGTATTGAGTGTATTTTTGTTGGGTGATATATTTGAACCAATTTCAACTTTATTCTTTCTAGATAATGATGTTCATGAAAGCTTGGACCAAAGTGATCCTATGTTTAAGCCTGGATGGAAAGATATCTTTCGTATGAATCAAAATGAGCTTGAGGCTGAGATCAGAAAGGTTTATAGGGATTTGACGCTTGATCCAAGGCGAAAAGCATATCTAGTTCAAAATCTGATGACGAGGTTAGTTTCAATTACTCTTATCCACTTTGTTTTAATATTATAAACCAGTCCACGTTTTATGTTTTGCTTCTTTTTTCCCCTGGTTAAAGCTTCCCTCCTTGTTATTCCTATAGAATTAATTGTTATATGGTTTTAGTCGCTGGATAGCTGCTCAGCAGAAAAAGTTACCTCAAGTTACAGCTGGGGAAACTTCTACTGATGCAGAAATAATGGGCTGCTCACGATCATTTCGAGATCCAGAGAAACAAGTATTTGGGTGCGAGCACTACAAAAGAAACTGCAAAATCCGTGCAGCTTGCTGTGGCAAGCTGTTCACCTGCAGATTTTGCCATGATAAAGTGAGCGATCACTCAATGGATAGGTAATATTCTATATTCTTGCTTTGTTCTAAAGCTAGCTCCTGTACATATGATCTTTTGTTCATTTAATGCAGGAAAGCAACATCAGAAATGATGTGCATGCAATGCCTCAAAATTCAGGCTGTTGGGCCAATCTGTGCGACACCTTCATGCAATGGGCTATCTATGGCAAAGTACTACTGCAACATATGCAAATTTTTTGATGATGAAAGGTACAAGAGTTCTAATAGAAAATTCTGTGTTAAGTTCCATATTCTTTGGTCATGAATTTCAAAACCAGTAAATTTGATTCGCCACAGGAATTTTGTCCTTGTTGTGGTCTGGTGGTGCACATTATTTTCTTCCTTATTAATCACTAACAATACAATATCTTTAGTTTCTTTATAATAAAAAAGAAAAGTAATATAGAAGTACTTGAATTGAGATATGTTGGATACTTCTGTTGAAAATATTTTCCTTTGTCTGAACTTATATGGCAGCATTTTTCCTCCTTGGTTACATCATTTCTGGGCATTGGTAAGTTAATACAAGGATTTTGTCCTTTGATTTAGTCCTTTCAAAAGACCCGACAGATCTCCCATGGAGCTTGTTAAACCCCATTCTTTATTTCTTTAGTTCAAAAAATTAAAGTTTGTGTGAAATTTGTAGATCGGTAAATTGAGTTATTCCCGGGGTTTCTATGATTTCAACTGTCTTAATGTCAGGGTCTTCATGACTAGGTAGTGAAAAAGCTAGAGATGTGTGACTATGTTTGCAGTGTTCAAAAAAATTTTTTGGGTCTATGTGATGCCTTCTAGATGCTAAATTTTGCATCTTGACTGGAGTTTAGGCTTCATGAACCTCAATTGCAGGAATAAGTTAGATGGTTATAGTCATTGATTTGCTGCATTGAATATGCATAAAGAAATGTTAAGCTTTGAACTTTTCTTCAGAACATTTGGATTAAAGTGATTGTTGGTACTAGGACTATATTTTGAAAACCACAAAAGTGTCTCCACTTTTTCTATATATTTTTTGAGTTGAAACTATTGGCTTGTGTTCAAGCTATCCTTGCGAATTTTAGTTTTCTTTATGCATGTATGCATGCTTTGTAGACAAAATGCTGATTTTTTTTTTTTGCTACAGGAATGTGTATCATTGTCCATTTTGCAATTTATGCCGTCTTGGGAGGGGACTTGGCATTGATTTTTTTCATTGCATGACTTGCAACTGTTGCCTGGGTTTGAAGATAGTGAACCATAAGTGCCTGGAAAAATGTTTAGAAACAAACTGTCCTATCTGCTGTGATTTTCTGTTTACATCAAGTGAATTTGTCAGAGCTTTACCTTGTGGCCATTATATGCATTTAGCATGCTTTCAGGTCTCTATTTTTCCGATTCTTTCTCAATGCGTTTAATTTACATAGTTTTTCATTCATACAAGCACTTTAAAGTCTTGGAGTAATTTGATTGTGTACCGTATTGTGGTCTGTTAGGCATACACTTGCAGAAGCTACACCTGTCCAATTTGCAGCAAATCCTTGGGAGATATGGCGGTAAGACAACATTTTGTTTTATTTTATTAGTTTTTTATTTACCTTTAGTAGTACACTGATGTTATGTAGTCAAATTTTGTTCTTGCCATACGTACATGGAAAGAATTGTGATGATTTTCTATGTTTTCTCTGTTGTTTCAAAACCTACTCAGATATACTTTGGCATGCTTGATGCACTGCTGGCTGCAGAGGAGCTTCCAGAGGAATATAGGAATCGTTTTCAGGTGCATTTTTTTTTCTGGGAACTCTCTGCCTCTGTTACTGTGTTTCATAGTATTTTTCTAATTGTTACTTTTTTGCCCCAGTAATCCTAAAAGCTGCTGCTTTCTATTTTTTCAAAGAAGATAAAAAAAAGGTTATGGAAGACAAATGCATAAATAATAATCTTAGAACTTCTAGGTCTTATGTGTATGATGCAGAATAATCAATTGTTGCAGTGTTAAACAGCTTCATCTTAAAACCATTTGATTCGCATTACAGCCATTTAATATCACGTATTCTTGGCATATGTCGTGTTTACAGTTATTGCATAAAAGAAATTTATGCTTTCTTTGTCACCACAGTTACTTACATTGTGTTTCTTTATGAATTTTATGTTTTTGTTTTGAAAGGATGGGAAATAACTTGCACAAAAAACCAGTGTCTTTTTTTTTTTTAATATCTGGGTTATTGATATAAAAATAGGTATGTAACAGTCGAACAAACCACATTGATCTTGTATATGCTTGCTCTTAAAAACTTTTAGATGAACCCCTATACTTATGCTGTTAGTTGATCATGTTTCAACCAACATTAGTAATGTGTTGTTCCTGTTTTAACTCTTAGGTAGTCTAATGCTTTTATGTGTAAATATAGGATATACTTTGCAATGACTGTGAGAAAAAGGGCACTGCACGCTTCCACTGGTTATATCATAAATGTGGATTCTGTGGATCTTATAACACCCGGGTGATCAAGAGTGAGGCGACAGTTCCCGACTCCTCTACATCACAAAAATGAGAAATTCTTTTTTTTTTTTTTCCGTAGTTTGTAAATATTTATACCCATGAGCTTGTAAATACTTGTATAGCCAACCTAATTTTACCCCACCTCACCTCTATAGAAGCCCTTATAGGTTTACATCATTTGTGGTTGAGTTTAGTTGAGAGGATTGGGACAATGGTAGAAGCCGAGACAATATTAAAGCTAAAGAGGATTGAAATTGTTAAATATATGGACTTTGCAATTTTTGCTGTGTTATTAGGTCTTGTTATGATATTGCTAGATTACACTCATAACATCAAAACATTAAAGTTGTAAGTAGTAACGGAGAAAATCTAAACAAAAAATTATATAGTTCCAACAATATTTTTACGTTGCAAGCCTTAAGCAACAATGATGTGTTAGTAACATTTAATAGTTTGGTCCCAAAATGGGGGAAATGACAATAACCCCCCAATTAAATTTGAAGAAAACACTTAGACCTACACGTTTATTAAACTAACATTTATCCCCCAAATACCCTTAAAAAACTAATATTTACCCCCAAATATTTAGGGGGTAAGTGTTAGTTTTGGGAAAACAGTGATAATTTCTTGGGGGATAAGTGTTAGTTTAGTAAAAGTGTGGGGTTAAGTGTTTTTTTAAAATCTAATTGGGGGGTTAGAGTAAATTCCCCCCCAAAATGTGTAGACTTTGTTTTTCTTTAACCTTTCGCTTCAAGCAAGAATTACAGTTACTCTTTAAACACTTCTCCTGAATGTCAGTTGGCTATATTCCTTAAACCTTGAGCTTATGCTTTAAAAATAGAGACTAAGAAACAGAAATTTTTGGTTTAATAGTTGCTAAATGGAGTATATACTTCAAATATTGTTAACGTTGTGACTTCTTCAAGGTGCTATGCTGAAGTGGATGAGTGGATTCTCTTATAACAAGCTATAATATGATTAGTATAGTAAAATGATACTTGGTATTGCTTCACTCCTTTCAAATTACAGAAGCAACTCGAAATTATTACCGTCTTAAATGTCATTAAACATTGCAATATCTATTGTTGAGAAGAGTCAGCTTCGAAAGTGGAACATTTCCTCTTAGGGATGGGGTAATGGACCACTACCCCAAGAGACAGATCAATACTGCTGCAGAAACAATGTAGCAGTCATTCAATTTTTAGATACAGCCTACAATTATTGCCAGTAGCCACTTGTGTGTATTTGCGATTGGAGTTTCATGTAATCGTTAGTATCTTTCCAAGTCAAATCGCCAGTACCCACTTGTGTGTATTTGCGATTAAAGTTCATGTAATGGTTAGTATCTTCCCATGTCAAATCAGTGCCAGAGGATTTCAGAATCTCTGACGATTAAATCTTAGGATCCAATGTTCACAGCCCCTGTAGGATCATGCCCATAATAGTAATTGCAAGAACTTGTATCACTCACTACCATCCTGCTATAAAACAAATTGGCTAAATTCAAGATTCAATTTATGGTTCTGTGATAGATTGATAGGAAATATATAGTTCCTGAGCTTATAGGTTTATGCTATATATTAATAATGTAAAACGAGTATAAGAAAACGAAGGATTTGTTACCGGATTGTTAATATAGTATGATCTTATGGATATGGATTAGGCTATTAGAATTTAATCTTTTACTATTTATGTATAATCATATATCCATTCCAACCTAATAATTTATGTTCATGTATTGAAGTGATATAACAAAAGAAGGATTTGATTACATGAAATTTAACTCTAGTTAATAATTACTATCCATTTGATTTCAAATATTTAAGTCATAATATAAAGAAATCGCCAAGTTCACATCCATATATCAAATCCTATTTTAGATATAGCTCTTTGGGGATTATCTATTTCGGAGTAATGCTTTTAGAATGTAATTTATAACATACGAGGGAAAATAAGATTAACGATATTAGCTTTGCTTTCCTTTGGTGAATGAAGGCCTTGCTCTGTTGCCTTTGTTTTAATTTGCTGGCGATTGGTTGGTGTTGAGATTATGCTTGATAGCTACAGCTAGTTAGAGGAGGGGGCTATCATCTATAATTTAGATTAGATTGGCGGGCTAATGCAAACAACAAATAATCAAGAAAGTGAAAGACAGTTCATTGTAGATTCTTCTTTTGAAACCAAAACACCTTTCACACATTGCCTCTATCTTAATTTCACAATGATAACAAAGAAAATGAAGCCTAAATCAAAGGCAAATCTCGAAAAAGACGTAATACCCAATTCAAAAGTTTTATGTACACATATTAACGAAACCTAGACCAAAAGTTGCTTTTTGAATAAACAAAGAGATCCTTCTAATTAATGTAGAGAAAATCAAAAGAGGTTTAGAATAGGACAAACCATGAAAGAAGGGTACCTGTCCCTTTGTCCCCTAGGCTTGTAACATTTTGATATGCATGAACATTCCATTGAGCCCTTCTTCACCATATCTTCATGACATTTTGTACTGTACAATTAGCTTCTTAGACCTTCTTGAGCTTAATAACAGTTCAATCTTCACCAATGTTGGAGAAACTGACGTATCTAGAACCCTTTGGTTACCCTAATAGGTGAAGTCAAGATCCACTAATATCGCTTGTTGGATTAAATATCCAAATCAAAATATTAACTTAATCATAAGTAGAATGATCCATTTGCATCGCCTCATAGACTCTAAAAAAAAATAAAAAAAAACACCTTTTACCTACGAGACTCAACAGGTAGAATATAATAAGAAAAAGAAATAACGTGAATCCGAAACTTCCATATATAATCTAAGATGAGATGGGGTAAATAATTAAAAGCAATTGTGCACAAGATCACTTCTTGTTCTTCTTATCTTTTGATGATCCACTTCGTAAGAAAGAGCCGAAACCAAAGAGATTAGCAGTTCCTTTAGAGATGTAAGGAGGTGGCACATTCAAAACGGGACTAATCTTCACGCCGTTTCCATGACCATAAGATCCCATATAGGATTTCTTAACTGGAGGTTTTTGCTGTAAGTTTGATGATGATGACTTCTGCTTATTATTGTAAACATCCTTGAAGGCTGCCGCTGCTCTTTTATTAGGCACTGTGTCTGAACCAGTTGAATTGCTTCTTGACAAAAGTGGCAATGAGCAAATTAAACTCTTTTTAACATCATGGTTGAGACTGCTACTTCTCTTGAAACCCCAGAAAGATTTAGGCTGACCCTGAGCCTGAGGCTTCAAAATCTCCTCCAAATCACCAATCTTCATGCTGCAGGGAATCTCTTTCTTTGAGCTGTGAATACTGGAAGAAGGAGGTGGAAGAGGGGGAAGAGAAAGGGTAGGTGGAGGTGAACAGTACTTGTGAACTGATCTCTCTTGAACTTGAACAGGAAGAATTAAGCCATTTGCGAAAAGCTCGTCTGCTGAAGATGATTCACGTTGAAAGCTGCTTTCATTAATGCTGAACTCAAACTCTGGATTGGAATCTAAAAGCATGGAGTCTCTCCTCCTAAACTCGTTTTGCTCAGCATCTGCTTGGCAAAGATCAAGATCAAGATCATGAGCAAATGATATCCGAGGAGGAGTTGTCGTCTCCGAGCACATGTTGATGAACAAATTAAGACTTGAGCAATTCAAGAAAGTGATGGCATGTAGTTGAAGACTCTTGTGCGTGGAAAGATTCAAGTCTGATGGCCCAAGAACAATATAATATATAATAGACTCGAATATTGACAAAGGTTTCTTGCAAGTCAAAAAAGAGAATTATACGCAGAAATTCTAGGAGCATCAACAGGAATAATTTACAAGACAAGACAATTAACAACAGTAATTATCTTAAACAATAAAAAAAAATTAAAATTATCCAGGGAAATTAATTTGGTAGAAGAATAATTATCTTCTTTTCAGGCAACGAATTAAGCTGCGGGGGCCAACTTGTCTTGCATTGTTTAACAACAATAACAAGGAAAAACTTTGGGAAATTAGTAAAAATAGCCAAAGGGGGGTTGGAATGAAATATAACCAAAATCCATAAGCCTCTCATCTATCTAACCAACCTCACCCGATAAACCCAAAATGCCCTTGTCTCTTTTATAACTCATTCTTTCCTCTATTGACAATAAACCCTAATTCCTCTCTTTCCTCTCTCTCGCCTCTCTTTTTTCTCTCTTGAAAATTCATTCTCTGGTCAACACATCCCTCTACTAATTTTGTCATCATCGTTTACCTATTGTAAGTCATCATTATATGTTATTTTCATTTTTTTTCATACTTAACGTGTTTTTGCTTTCGATATGTTTTAATGGGTTTTGAAGTTAGATGGTGTTGATTTGTTGATTGTGTTTTGGAGTTTGGAGGTGTTGATTTGTTGATAATTGTTGAATTTGAGTTGTTGTAGTCGGAGAAGACGAAGAGGGTGTGGAGAAGATGAAAGAAGATGTTGTTGTTGGAGAAATCGTCACCCACGGTTGGACAGTGTAGGTCTGCGTAGGTATAATACAAACCTACACGATCTCACCTACATGGTCCTTCTCAGACCCACGGTCTAACACAGACCTACACAGTTCGACCTATAGGTGACAATTTCTCCAAACCTACACAGTCTGTCTACAACTAGGTAGGTTTAGTTTTAATCTAAAACCTAGACCTACACGGTCTGTGCAGGACCTGGTAGGTCTAGGTTTGTTGTAGAAGTAGACCTACATGGTCTATGTCCAGACCTCCACACGGTTAGTGTTAGGACCTCACATAGTCTGAACTCCAGAACATGCATTTTTCAAGTTTAATTCATGTTTTCTGTTTTATGGTACTCTAATCTAACATATTATCTTACTTTGACGTGTTTACAAGATAATGAAAGCTTCCATCATTGTACATTATGATAGTAGTTGGGAGACGCAACCAAATGGTGACGTTGATAGTGTCTGATAAAGGGACAATGATTTTGTATTTTTTTATTATATGTAGGCAACTGTATATGTATACATACATTATTATCATCCTAATATTGATATATGAGTACCTTCATCTATGATTATGTTGATTTTTCCATGTGTATAGTGTCAATATATTATTTAAAGTACAACCAATGTATAGCATACATAGAGAAATTATATTATAACATTATTAAACTACAACCAGCTTCAGACATACATATCGAAAGTAACTACAAACGGTTTTTTGAAATACAACCAAATTAAGACATATATATTGAAATCAAGTAGGAACATTTTAAGTACAAACTAATTAACCCAAATACATCGAATCCTTCATTTAGGTGGATGTTCATACTGATGGTCGTGGACAGATCTTCCAGGTCTAAAGAAATCATCATGTATAGGTCAGACAATGTTAGGTCTGTGTTAGACTGTGTACCATGGGGCAGACCTACATGGTCCGACTCAGACCTAGACGGTCTAACACAAACCAAATATGGTCCGATTGTGGGCAACAATTCCCTTCGTCTTCTCCTGCTATGACAACTCAAATTCAACAACTATCAATAAACTAACACCCCTTAACTCCAAAACACAATCAACAAATCAACACCACCCAACTTCAAAACCCATTACAAAATATCAAAAGCATAAATACATTATGTAAATGAAGAAAAAAAATATGAAAATAACGCACAATGATGACTTACAATAACAAAATTAGTAGAGGATGTGTTGAAGAGAGAACGAATTGGTAGGAGAGAAAGAGAAGAGAGAGGAGAGAGAGGAATTCAGGTTTAATGTCAAGATAGGGAAGAATGGGTTATGAAAGAGATAAGGGCATTTTGGGTTTATTAGGCGAGTTGGTTAGGTGGACGAGAGGATTATGAATTTTAGCTATATTTCATTCCAACCCCCCATTTGACTATTTTTACTAATTTCCCAAAAACTTTAATACATAAATCACTGTAAGCTCGACAAGGAAAAAACCAAGTTTGCTGGGAATCATTGAGGTTTGAGAGAAGATGAGACAATGGAGTTGAAGCTTTCCACGTCTGTGATAGAAAGAAAGAAGCAACGTTGAGAACGTTTCAGAGTTGCCTGACTTCGTTTGTTTTGAGCGGTCAAGAAAGTCAGTCACTTAAATAATTGCATGGAAAGAGCAGTAAACAAATTTCAACTATTGTTGATAAAAGATGTCTAATAAACAAAGACCACAAAATTACTCTTAATCTTGGAGACAATAAAAATTCAAGTTGCTTTGAACAATTGCTAGAAATATCACGCACACAAGACTCTCTTCTATTTGTTTACGGGTAAACCCTTTCATCAATATAATTGACTTTTCACGGGCCATCTCAACAACCGAGCAAACCATATTAATAGTAATATTAAAGTTGGACAACAAATATGAAATGTCCCACCACCTCTGATTTGATTAAATTACTCAATGTAATTGATTGAATTTTTTAATATTTAAGTTTTCAATTTCTCATAAATAAAAACAAAATAGTCCAATAAAAATGTTTTGCTTTTCCTTGCCTTTCGGTTGAAGGTACCACATCAAGCTTTCCCTTTTAACATATATATTTATATATTTGAATCAATGTCTCACCAAAACTTTATCCATTTCAACAAAGTAGTTTGAAAAGCCTATAAAGCACATGTCAGCCTGAAAATTTTACTTTTAATTGCACTGAAAAAGAAAAATTCAGCTGTCAAAAAGGTTATTTCAATGTTTGATTAAACTTTTTACATTTAAAAATGAGATAATATCAAATAGTATAATTGTGTTTTGATCTAATCTCAAGCAAAAAACAAGTTTATAATTTTTATCAACTAAACACCTAAAGTTTACTTTTTTAATCACCTGCTAATTTTAACCCTTAAAAATACATATTTACCCCAACTGAAATTTTTTTAATTAATTTTAAAAAAATTAAAAATGAAAATCTGAAAAAGAGAAATTTGTTTATTATAGGAATATAATTTATTTATTCTTTTTTTTTGTTAAAATTAAGGAAATAAATTTTAGTAGGGGCAAATATGTATTTTTTGGGTTAAATTAACAGTTGATTAAAAAAAGTAAACCTCAATGATCTAATCGATGAAAATAGTAAATATACTTTCTACTTGATATTAGGTCAAAAAACAAGAGTACTATTTGATATTATCCCATTTAAAAATTGTTTCTAAACTTTACTTTTTAAAATGTTTAATGGCATAATATAAGTATCATTAAGTTAAGGTAATCTAATATCCCCTATAAATATTTTAAGTAAGTATATACTTATGAAAAGTTATTTTATTAAAATATTAGAAAAGTGAATGATGACCATATCATTATTATTATTATTATTTTAAATTAATATCATGAAATGAAATTGTTTAGTTTAAGAAGGAGATGTATTCTAAGCGTATAAAGCATAGTTAATAGAAATCAAGGAATTGGTACCTACTCTGCTTAGATCAAATCAATCCAATCAAGTTATTGTTGCAGTGCATGGATGATATCATTCAGAATACTCTAATCCAACCATCAAACTCAATTTATTCAATTAAAAATATATAATATTATCACATACTTGATAAGTTGAAGTAGATTGGGCAACCGGCATGTAATTTAAGTCTTTAGGTGAACTTAACCATTAAAATCCATCAATTATTGAACCACAATATACACTATTCCATAGTGTATGCAAAAATACAAGTGTTGCATCATCTTGATAGAACCCAACAACCAATCTACCCATTTAATCTATACTTAATTTCTCATTACAGTACAAGCTTTCCTTTTTCTACGGATTCATGATTATAATTATGTGATTTGTTTGTGCAAATTATCAACTTAACCATGAAAAAGAATATAGTATTTATTAATTTGATTTTAGACTAATAGTGTATATTGTCAATCCCTTAAATTGTTCATGATCATAGTTATACCATGTTTAGCTTAATTTTATAACAATGGATAGTATGTGGATTAAGAATTTTTTTTCTAATCTAAAGCTTTTTGTTAAACTCATTTGTTGATAAAATATTTTTATCAAGCTTGAGTTCTATTATAAGATATTGTGTCATTAGAGATGCAATACTTATTTTTACAGATATTTACTCTGACCTTCCAAATAAATTTTGAGAAAATATTTAATTCTAGATTTTTACTAAACTTATACTTATCCCATAAAAAATAACACTGTTTCCTCAAAAACTAATATTTACACTCTAAAAATTTGAGAGTAAATATTAGTTTTTATAGTGTATGTCTTAGTTTAGTAAAAATTTGGAGTTACGTGTTTTTTTAAAACTTATCTGAGGGATACTTATATATTTTCTCTTATTTTTATGTAATATTCTTTCATAGTTTTATTTTTAATATTTTTATGTTATAAAATAAAGCTATAAATCTTCTAAACAAACGAGCTCCGTACCTATTAGATTGGATTAATTGATAGATGATAACTTTTTGAATGGGCCCCTTCAATTCTTGGTGGGTTTTAAATAAAAGTATTTGATTTGGTACTTTTTAATTAATAATTAATCAAATAATTATGGGGTTATTTTATTTTATTTTATTTTTATGGGATGTGTTTGTTGATTGATGGTTTAATGTTTAAAACCCAACTAAAACCTTAAACTTTATTAAATAATAATTTAAATAATATTTATGAATTTTCTGAATAATTATTATTCTCTCCAGGAAAGATTTGGATAAAATTTCATAGATGGCTGAGGCTTACGAGTAGAGTAGGTGGATGAGTGAATGGGTAAACCGAAAAAGACGGCAGGTGGGCCATGTGGGCCTACTTGATGGATGGATGACCATGTTATGTTCATGTCTGATATCGTATGCTGTCTCGTCACGTGACCAGTCTATCCACGCGTAGACTAATAGGCAGTAGGCAGGTCCATTCCTGTGCTGTCCCAATTCCAAAAAACAAAAGAAAATAAGCTGAAGAAGTTTTCAGTTATTTCAACGTTTTATTATTATTTTTTACAAGTTTCGAGTTGATTTTCTCTAACTATTTGACACTATGTGTCTAAATACTCAACAAATGTTAAAGTTTACGCTTATAATTGGTCAAATAAGGCTATATTTGTATTTAATTAGACAAAGTGAAAGTTGTAATAATCCCTGCAACCTGACCAAATTTTGATATTTTCCCTATATATTTGCTAACATAACCCGAAAACCTAAAAAATTATTCTCTCTCACCAAATTTCACTTTCGTAATAAATTTTTGCTTTCTTAGTCAAAGACTCAGTTAATGAACCAGTTAACAACAAAAACGCATGGATGACAGAACCTAGATGCCAGTTTGCTGTGCCACTGTGTTATGAAAGAGACGTGGCTACTTAGTGCTCGGTTTGCTTCGCCCTATCCTCCAGGCTGCAACAGAAAAGGGGCATCCTTCTAGGATGATCCCACACGGTATCTCTATCAAGTAATAGTAGGTATGGTTGCAGACCTGCTCTCACAAATACAAATAATTCTGCATTCTTTCTGACAAATCTGACTCAGTCTTAACTGACCAACCCCACATACACACTACTCAACCATCACCATCAGCTTCCAAACTAAAAGAGCCCATAGATCAAGATGCTTTGCTTTGTCTTTTGTCAGAAGGATGGGATTATGAGTTAAGCAAAAGGCAAAAGCAATAAAAGAGAGTTGAAAACACTCTTCTGCATCTACCACTGTCAACAAGGACTGCTTTGCCCTCATGATACCCAATATAGATAGCTTTATGAGAAGCTATGAAGACTAATTCTGAAGAATCTACCAAAGCTTACATCCACATACAGCTTGCTGGAAATATTGCAGTTCCAATAGAGCCTCGCTCTTCCATGATTTCTTCATGCTCTTTGGCTCTTATATATATTAAGATCACCAAGCATGCCCTGTTCCTCAAATTGACGGGCAATCCAAACATATGAACATCGAAATGACAACTAAATCAATCTCTAGTCATTTTGTATTATGCAATTCATAATGGGATCCAGCAACAACAGCATCAATATGTTTATGATTACACTGCCTTGAGTGGCAAATATAGGAATTGTGGAAAACAATATATCGTTATATCTGTGATGATTTGGGACTTAGGAACAGTATCTTGTCCGTATAACAGAAGAATGACAAAAACACAGCTCCCAAATAGCATTGAGATGCCGGTAGCCATTCCAGTCATGACCAAATCTTTCTCAGAAATAATGGTTAGAATATACACCCCTTTCATTGCACAAACAAGGGCCGACTAATGGTAAAGCCAATGATTGTATACCAAGGATTAATGAACCCTGGCACTGTAAAAAAATTACCCACCCACATGGCAAGGTTGTATCATCGAAGATCAATGACTTCAAATTTTAGATTGGGATTCATATATACATCTGTACATGACTTGTAAATGGGCCCACCATCAGGAGGTTGATCGTGTGGATGAAAGCCACGTTGTTGACACTGTCTTATTACTGACATGCCACCTGGGGTTGTCAACCGAAATATTCCGTGCTTTCTGGAGGTTTGGAGATATAAAAATCAAATCATTTTAACCTCATGGTATCTCTGGTTTGCAACAATAAATTACATAGCATAACCTGAAAACTTGTAAATAAGATTTATTCTAACCTCGTGGTATCTCTGGGTGCCATTACAATTGCAACAGATTCTGGCAGCATAATCTGGAAAAAGAATAGGTATTTTTGTAACTATTAATGGAAAAATAACAGCAACACTAAAAGAAAATATGAAATGCATAAAGTACCATAGCCATTAAACTGCAGATAAATAATTTGTTATAAACTATCAGTGAAACAAAGTAAAGACAAAATAACATTCACAGTTACAGATGAGGCACACACCTGATATGAGTAATGGGTGTGAACATCAATCGATGACATGAAACAAGACTGTGTAGGATGCGTCTGTAAATTGCATGGTAAATAATTATTTGGCAGAACACAGATTATAAATGCCATCAAACAGTACAGAAATATGCATTGAACTGCATGTAATTATTCTTGAACAACCATCATTTAGAGAAAGAAAGAGATGTAAAACTACCTTGCAGAAACATAGTGTGACTTCACATTAATGTGCATCCTACTTTTTCAAGAGAATTTTGCAGGGTGATACTGACTAGATGCTCATAGAAAAAGGGTACAAGAAAAGGATATAACAAGAACAAATTATTTCAAACCTCTGCAGCTCTCCGACTAAGGTGGCATCCGTTCTTTTGTCAGAAATCTAAATAGCTCTGAATTTGGCTAAAGTCTAAACGGATCTTACACAAAAGTCTAAATAATATGTTTATTTTTATTTTCTTAAGGTCTAATGATAAGCCTTAAATTATTTGTTTTTATAAACAAAAAAAATCTAAAAACCATTAATTTGACATATATGCACTTGTTAATAATATATAATCTTTTATCTATGCCTTATGATCAAGATGTACTTGATGAAAAATGTGACTGCAATGAGGTGAATAAATGTGAGATAAGTGAGAAAATTGTAAGATAAGTTAATCTGACACTAATAGGAAAATATAAGACAACTTAAAGAGTTGTACATGATAGAAAAAAGTTAAAATTAATAAGGGTATTTTGGTCAATTAAATTAAAAGAAACTATTCAAACCCTATTGCATTCAGATATAAGCCAAAAGCTTTGGCTTTTTGCATTCTGATAAAACTATATGAGAAATAGCCTTCAAACCCAAAATCAAATAATCTAAAATATCTCAATACCTAAAATTAAGTTAAATTTATACTTTAAACCTAAAAACAAACAACCCTTAAGTCTTAAAAAGTCTCCTAACAAGATAATGCACAATCTACAAATACGAGGCATTGAACTCAAGATATACAAAGGCAAAAGTTTAAAATGTAATATTTGATCAGTGTATCATAACAGAAGATATAAAGTACTCATTTTTCTATTAAGCAATAAAAATAGATTAGATTAGGAATATAAGAAATTTATAAGATTTCTTGAAAAGCAATCTACTTTACACATGATTTAAGGTGAAAAAAATCTCAACAAAAGACTCACATGAATCCACCCAAGTGGAAAAAGAGATTGTTTATCTTGCACTTCAAATATTTCTTCTTCATTTGTTGTCTGACACTGTTGCGAAATACAGATTTAAAGCAAGAATAATTAAAATAGGACCAAGTGAAAGAGAGCTGAAAAAAATGTTGCTCATCAAGTAAAAGACATACTGAATCTGACGTTGATTCCTGCTTTGGAATAATGAGAGCAGTAACATAGAATTTTCTGTTTTTCTGCAGAACAGATAGATTTCAACCATTTAGCATTAACATGTTAAGGCTGACCACAGTAGTCACAATCAACACTTACAAGTGAACCTGCAAGGACACCACAAGTTTCTAAATTCTTATCAGTATTTGACTTTGCCAGCTTCATAAAATTCTCCATCAATGTAGTTGACTGCAAAGAAAAAGATTGTCAGGACAAAAGGTTACCTTCCCTCAGTGTAACTGAAAACGTTAAAACTGCTGGAAGATAAATTACATAATGCAAAAAGACATACTACCAAACACCACATTATAATTTACCAACAAAAATTAAATGCATAAAAAGAAATTTGAAAAATTATTTCTGAAGTAAAAAATCATACAATGTGCAATTGCAAGGGTTCAGTACGATCAAAACCATCTGCCAAGGAACTCTCATTTTGGCATTCTGCCTCTATAACTTGGGGAGACATTGCAGAGATCAAATCTTGTACTTCTGCAAGAATGGGTGGAGGATTAGGCTGCTTTATGATATCTGCAGATATTGAGGTTTCTGTTGTTTCAAAGGAAATCATGGAACAAGGTTCCTCAGCAGGACATCTCTCAATTTCATCACTTGGAGTGGTAGTAGATTCAAAACTTGACTTTTCAGGTTCCACGCAGCTACTGTCTGCTTTTGTCGTAATTCCACTTTCTATGGGCTGCTGCAGTCTGTTTTCCCATGAAAACCACCAAATGAAATTAATGTTATATGTTCCAATAATAAAGCAACAAAACCAAAATAAAACATCATCATGGGACCAGGACTTCTTATGATTTGTTGTTCAAACAAATTGAGTTCTTGTCAAACAATCAGAGACTGCCTCCAGAATACTACAATCTACTTCTCAGTATCATGTTGAATCTGAGTGCACAAGTAGAGAACAAAAAAGTATTTCCAACAATTTAACTAGGAGTCTAACCTGGGGATTTCAACTGGAGTCAGGTCTATGTTCATTGGATATTTCACCTACACTCAAAAAGACAAAAATAATAATTACAAAAATAACCATAATAGTACTAAATAAATAAATAAAGAAGAGAGAGAATAAAGACAAAAAGTGAGCATGATTCCTGCATGAAAGACCAAGAGAATGAGCTAAATGATATCATACCAACTTATCACTCTTTGGTGGCTGCCACTGACCATGGAGACCATTTGGACCCAAAATAGAATGTCTGGACAGAGTTTCTGCCGTAGGACGTGGGAAGTTTAGGGACCTAAAACAAGCAGGCAAATCAGCCAAGGTAATTAAGGAAGCCAAAGAATGCCATATATGATTCAAAATCAGCGCACTCCTTCATGGTCAGATGCATTAAACCTTGTACTGAAATCTAGTCCAGAAAAAGTAACAAACCTAAGAACAGTGAGAAATTTATATCTTTGAGTTTATAAGTTCGTCAAGCCTAATGAACCCTGATCATTTAAGATTGGTCTCCCAATAAACATAGCTCAACAGCAGAGCACCAACACATTTAAAAATAATAGTAGTTGAAACTCTGGCTCCCCTTGAATAATTTCCAACTTGCTCTCTTAGTCTATAACTCCCACATGGGATTCTAAGACTAAATTACCTCCCCTGTAGTACATTTTTAGAGACCCCAACCCCATAATGTGTGGGAAGGAACATTCTGGTTCCTAATTCTAGAAACTTTTCTACTCTCCAAAACCATTTTTTGTTCCCTCGGCTAGAAAACTTGTTCAACAATTTTAGAAGAAATCTGAATGAAAGGGAAGTTCAAGAATTTGCAGCTCTCGTGGGACAAGGAAAGTTAGGAGATGCTGGAATATTTAGGATTCAGGTTAGTACTTATGCAAATCCTACTTTTGGAAATTGGAGGAAAACAAGTCCAACTATGAGTTTCACCAACATAGTATGATATGGAAGGCACAATTCTCCCCTCAAGTATAAGTTTTCGCCTGGGCATTAGCACAAGGAAGAATAAACACAGCAGATATTATTCAGGAAGCATCCAAATATGAGTCTCTCCTTCCCCATCGTAGAAAGCTATGTCAAAATGAAAACAGCTGATCACTTATTTCTTCATTGCCTCAGTGGTATCTATTTTTGGGCTGAACTTGTTGCAAGAAAGCAGAGATCCAAGTCATCATGGATCTCCACTTAAGAGAATGTTTCTGCTTTTGGAAAATAAAAGAAGCCGGAGATCCACAGGAATTGTGTTGTCCTAGCCACTTTTTGGGTGATTCAGCAAGGAAGGACAACTGGCTATTTAAAGAACAAATAATGGAACAAGTCAATTGTGTATGAGATAAACTTCATCTAGTTGCTTCTTTACGGGCTTCAATTTCTATGGAATTTGATTGTACTTTGTTATTAATTCACATTAATGGGAAATGGTATTGAGCTAGCCCATAGATCAAGAGGATATGTTTAGAAGTAGGGGTCCAGGACTGTTTTTTCATACAATCCACATAGTTTATAAGGTTTAGCTTGTTTTTCAATAGTTTTATTTACCCTCTGCAGGAATTTTGTTTTTTCTACAGAGACATTTTGTTGACTTTGAAATTTATTTCTTTTAATGATGGGATAAAAGAACTAGTTTTCTATGACTCTTGCATGATGTTTTCTGGTGTTTCAAAGAAAAATGAATGATGAAACAAGATGAAAAAAATTTCTTTTTTTCGTTTACTTGAATTAGGTTTTTTAAAAAAAAAAAAAATCTTAATTGGTCGAAGACAGATAGGAAACAAAAATATTTATATTATATTATGGTAAAGTATACAAAACATGAACAAAAACTACACAAAAAAATCACGGACATCCTAAGACGAGACCAAAATAAATTATATTGTGGACATAGCTCTCAATCTATTTCTCTCTTCTTTTTGGCTTCAAGGACTTCAAGATCTCGAGTAACCATACTCATCTGTATATCTTTTTCTAGGAATTGATGAAGACAATACCATAAAACCTAGATCACCAAATTCAAAAACTTATTCACCAAAAAAAAAAAAAGAAATCCTAATTTCATCCTACAAGTTCAAATTTAAATTCCCTAATTTTTTTTAGCCTCCTAAGAAAAGACCCCATCCGCAGATTTACTCCAAGCTGTCCTACATCAACTAGTTAACTTACTTTAAGCGTCTAATACGTACAATATCAAGAAAGAAAAATATATATACCACAAATCATCATAATTAGTCAATAATTCCATACACTATGCCAAACAACTAAAACATGGACAGAAATGGTATAGAAGAGTGGAAGAAAATGTGAAAGGGCCTTCTTCCCTACGAACTGAAATAATGGGACTAGGCTTATATATGAAATTTAAGGATTTTTTCAATGCACTAACATATTTGCTTTAAAAACAGAAGCACTCCACATGCGGAAAATGTAAACACCTATATATCCTACTTTTTCATTATACTTTTGTGGACTTGCTTAGCAGCAATTTAAGAACCTTTAAAGTATTAGAGCTTACATTCTACGCAATTGCTCATCCACTGGTCTACCATAGGAAAGTTGTTGGGTCCTTGTACCTTGATAGGATAATTCTCGATCAGCTGGTCTAACTACCTGTCACACATTGCATAGCATAGAACATAGATGTAAACATCTCTTAATACTGTATGGATTAAAGTAGTGAAAAATGATGTAAAGTGTGAACCTACTTCTAAGAGGCTACTAACACTGTCAGTGCAAAAGACAATAAGAAAGTGGCACCACACAACCAAGAAGATATAATTGAATAGGCAATTCTAACTAATATGATGAGCATTGTCATACCGTTGTTACACCATAGTTGGATAAAGTATTCTTTTTGACAGAAGGCCACTCTAGTGAATCATCTTGAGCAACATGGCCCCAACCATTAACTTGATATATTTTCTTTTTGTTTGATTCATTGATCTTCTGTTGCACTGCTGGCTGCAACTCCTCTAACTCACTCAAGGCAATCAATAATCTCTGCAAGAAGAACCAAATAGCACCTAAACCTTGCTACACTTTATTGATTCATATAGGTGAACATAAATGCATACAAAACATACCTTTTTCAGATAAACCTTATTGTTTTGTAGAGAAGCTCTATAATCACGATGGCATGGAATTGTCTCCGAGACCAAACTGAACCATAAGAAAACCAAGCTGTTTCAGAACTTAAGGGTGGAAAAAAAAAGAAGAAATGGAAGAGTATATTGATAAAAAGAAGGAATTACAACTGCAGACCAGGTGTCCTCCTAAATCAAAAGACTCTCTAAAAGGTTCAGCATTAAAAAAAAAAAAAAAAAAAGTTTATAAACCTANCCAGGTGTCCTCCTAAATCAAAAGACTCTCTAAAAGGTTCAGCATTAAAAAAAAAAAAAAAAAAGTTTATAAACCTAGAGTCCATCCATATCCCAAAGCAAAGAAAAAAACTTTACCCGGAACTCCATCCCAATTAAGTAAAAAAAGTAAAACTTGTTTAGTAACATTCTGACGACAAAGGAGAAATAAATTCAAATCAACCACTCCCAATTCTATAAGATGTAAGGCTGCATATTTGATAATCTATGACAAGAGTTGAAGCAGGATCAACCTTAACTATTTTTCCTTACCTTGAAAATCTTAGAAGCATAACATACAAATCTATAACATTCTTTTCTGCCCGGAAGATGTCGGCCTACAACGTAATTGCCATATTAGAAGCTGAGAGATCACTCAGGACAAGAAAGTAATCTAGAAAAGGGGGAAGAATTACTTCTTAAACAGTATAGGAGACGGGAAAAGAAATTTAAGGAACAACAATGCACTTGTACAGAACCATTAATTAAAGAACAATTAGCCAACTATATAACTGGGGTAAATCATCAGTTCATAGTTGATATGCAAAACACGTAAATTCGTATATCAAGAAGTTTAAAGACATAGCAAGTTTTTTTTTTTTAAAAAAAAAAAAAAAAACCCTATACTAGTTGCATTATATATCAATATCATTGAAACTAACAGCTAATCACTTCAACTAGACATAAATTTAACTACATATTATTCAATCTATGCCATGGTGAAACATCAAAACGCATCGTATTGTCTATTAGAATAATAGAGGATTAAACTCTAGCCCTAACTCATGGTAATCTACAAAATTAGTGGAACCAAATGAAACAACTTCTCAGTATAAACCTTATTAAAAACAACATGGTATTGTTATTATTATTATTATTATTATTATTATACTTCAAGACCTAGCAATTTCAGAATTCAAAGAAATAACGTAATAAAATTCGCCAAACAGAAGGATCAATTGAGCTTGAATTAACCGAGACCTGTTTGAGGATATTATCGGCGATCCGGTAGTAGTATCGAAGAGAGATACGGTTATCGACATTGAGTTTCTGAGCGCTGGCAGCGATGTTAATTCTCTCTGAAGAAGACCTCATAACTTTGTTTTTGTTTTTGTTTTCTTCTTTGTTTTCTGATCAGCCAAACAGCATTTCTGGTCGGATCGGAGGTCTTAGGTTTGCAAGTGTCAGAGCGGAGGGGTTAGAGGATAGAGGTGGAGAGGGAGGTCGTGGTCGTCGATTCGAGAGCGTCAGAGGGCATGATGGGAAGGAGGAAATTATTTTGGCTGGGAATGGGGGGCAAATATGGAAATATAAGGATTTGTTTGGCATTGGCTACTTGGAAATTCATTTTCCATATTTTTGGGTTCTGTTGGTTGGCTGTTGCGGGCTATTGGTTCAACTGGTTTTTTTATTGCGAAGGATGAACTGGGCCTCTATGCAATACTGGACCAGTAATATTAAAACTAAATAAAGAAAACATTTAGAATTTTTTTTATCTTCTATTTCAATAGATCTAAATTAAATTAAAATATAAGTAGATCTAAATATATAAATTAAAATAATATATATTTTTTAATTCCAACGTCTGAAATAAAATATCTAGGACTAATATTTTTATATATCTATCTTTATTGATAATATTTTCATTGACGTAGTTATGTTAACGTATTAAAAATATTTACAAATCAATATAAAATTCATATTAAATTTTTTATTTTTTATTTTTCTTAAAATAATAAAGATAATAATTTGTATGTATATTTATTATTGGTTAGGACTATTGTTACTTAATTTCACGCACTTCTTTGATAGTAATTTATTTTTCTAATATAATAGTAGGAAAAGTTGTTGAGTTGACATTGAAAAAACTACTTTTAACTTCTCTAGAAAGAGTTGTTGAGTTAGTATTAAAAAAACTACTTTTAACATTTCTTTCCTACCCATGAATTGTAGTAAATTAATGATTATCAAATAGTATGTGAAATTAAGTCAAAATAATTAACCCTTATTTAAATATGTATTATTTTATAAAAGTTATAGATAAATGTAGTCATAAATATGTTAGTTTTTTCATTCATATGAAGTTGTCTAAAAGTAAGTCTTAAGCCAAAAATAAAAAAAATAAAAAACTAAAATGTCTGAATGACTGAAAATAAGTCAAATTGAAAGTTCCAATGTAAAACAAACACCCTCTTAGACAATGCCTCGTGATTTATTAGTAACATAATATTAGGTAACTTTGTTGGATCATAGAATCCTTAAATATACAAATTTTAAAGATTCTTATTTAAAAAAAATAATAATAATAGGAATAAGTAAGAGACGGGTGACAATTTTTAACATAATTCATAAACACGACATGAAGTTAACCGTTAGAGTTAACCTTAATCATTTCGCATTGAAAACTTGCAATACATTTAAAAATTATATTGTATCCGTGTTGAGAGTCATTGATCACGTTTATGATACAAATTATCACTCCTACTATTGATTGATTCGAAATGTAAAATCATTAATAACTCTAAGAAGTTAAATTGCTTTTTTTTTTTTTTTTTTTTTTTTTTTTTTTTTATTTNAATAATTTTAATTTTTTTTTTTTTTTTTTTTTTTTTTTTTTTTTTTATATTTCAAAAAGAGGTTGAACCAACCTAAAGCCAAACATATTGTCACCTCTTTCATGATACTTTAAGGAAGTGTCCAGATAGGTTAATTCTATTTTCCTTTGTCTTGCTCGAGAAAGAGTTGAAAGAAAGTGGATGCCCTACAATCCAGTTTTCTAAAGTTTTGGTAACCAATTTTAACATTAAAGCTTCATAATTTATTAGTCTCGTGGGGCAATGAATATTTTATCATATTGTCTAGCAAGTTTATGCAATGCAAATTCTTTTCCCCCATTGCAAGCATCTGCTAGTATAACTATCTTTCCAAGCGATTCACCTATATCATTATCAAGTCAAGCACAAGCTTCGTATCTTTTTTTAATTAGTACTTTATTTCATAATTTAAAAATAAGTAGTTTTAATGTATGCCAAGTGTTCCTTAAAGTACATGTTAAGACTATACCAAATTTGCCCTAAAACACATGTTAAGACTTTATAAAAATAATTTAATATTGTAAAATAAGTAATTTAGTATAATTTTTGAAATATTTTAACTATTTTATATGTCTAAACATATGCCTTAACTTTTAAAATATGAAAATAAAACAAAAAAAACCATCACCATCATCCAACATCACCACCTCTACAAATACGCTGCCACAACCACCCCTCCACTCCACACACCAACTGCAAGAACACCGACACAACCCAATTGAAATCTGAATCACAAATTTCCTAGCATCAAAATTGCCTACCTTACTTGAAATCAAACAACCCAATTAAAGTTTGAAACCAACCACTACATTGGCACTGCTAAGCAACATTAGTTCACACCTATACACTGCCATAGTGCTATGCACCACTAGCTTAGGTCAACAATAAACAACATTGTTGCTATCACGCCCCAAAATCCCTTTGTGTAGAGACTTTGGGTGTGATTAAATGTGAAAATGTGTATGGTGCTCTATATATATATATATATATATATATATATTGTCTGACATCCAATATCCATACACCAAGTTAAAACTTATAAATCATATGATTCATAGTATAATATCATTCCTCAGAATACACACATTCTAGGATTTAAATGTCATAGCCTAAATCTATTACATAACCAAAACTATGTATAAATATAATTTCAACATCCAAATTTTTATTACATTTGCTACTAGTTATAATAAGTGGCTTTCCAAATACTTGGCGAGGACTATTACACATCCCAAAAATCGTGCATGCTACAATCCATGACATATAGGAAAGTTCGGGAACCTCACTACCTTACACGTATCATGTAAACTTGGAGAGGAAGGGGTGACTGACACATTCTAATAGGAAATCTTAACCTTACACTCAACCACAAACACTCACACATTCATATAAGTTCAATATTTCAAATGTTACACAAAGCATTCACCATTCATTCGCTAACATGTCATGCACGTATGTTATTCAACATCACTTGCTATATAACTCACTTACCATTCATGCATCAATATATAATGCATATTGATCACGTTCAAAATTAACCTTTGGCTAAGCGGTTGTCATAGCGTAGTTTTAGGTATGAAATCCACAGGAAGGAAAATACTAAAATAAAAGGTTGTTACAAAATCGGGATAAAAGATCAACAAGAGATAAATCAAAATGATATATAATAATGATAGTGGCAAGGCTTCAAGATTCACTTGATTAATTTATTTTAATGTTACCAACTTGATTCATATTTTATTACTCAATTATATGTTTCACATCCCAAACAAACAATCGAAAAAATATAGTGTTAAAGATCAAAGATAAAAACTTTGGTATTTGGTTTTGAGAAATTCTTTTAAATAATGAAGAATAATGATGATCTATTTTTACGAGCTATCTAAGATCAACAATATATCAATACTAGTTATTCTAGAATGACAATATTGTAGAAAAAGATCAACTCATAAAATAGATATTTCTAACAATGATTATAATCTAGCAAGCTACACATAAGAAAAGTATGACTAAACTTATATGATTATGAAGAAAATAATCTTTAGATTAAAACAAATTTAAGGATAAACAAAGAGTTTTTCTCATAAACAAAAATATAAATATTAAAGCACACTTATAAGAATCAAAGAAGGAAAAACAAGAAAACTGCATAATCAAGCTCCTCTCTAGCCTTGCTCTAACTCTAGCCTAGCTTACAAACTATTCTCACCAATTTTAGAGAGAAAGAATGCGAGAGGAATGTAAGAGAACTCTCATAATTTATGATGTTTAACAATGAACCCAAAGGTCTCATTTTATAGGTACATGGGAGAGGGCATTAAAGAAATTTTACATAATAATTTATTTATTGTCACCCACCACTCTAACACATTGCAACCACCTTTTGATTTCTTTTTACTCTAAATTTGGCCAAGTGTCTGACTTGAAAGTTATATATAATTCTCTTATCTTTCCATAGCCTTTTGAATCGTTCCATTTGGATATATAGTTACGGAGAAATAGCCAAAATACAGTAGCTATGTCAATCATCACACACCAACCACTCCATCAACTTGCAAGGCATTTTGGAATTCTTTAAACATCAAATTTGATACAATAGCAAAGCAACAAGTTGTAGATAATAGAACAAACTTTCCACAGCCATAATAATCAAGTCATTTGGAGTTATATTCATTAAGATATGGTCCCAGATGTTTAGATATGTTAGGCTTTAATTTATTTTTGGCCACCTACCACTCAATCAAATTGCAATAACTTTTTGATTAACTTTCACTTATAATTTAAGAAAGTGTCCAACAAACAAGTTGTAGATAATTAACTTAGCTTTCTAGATCATGTTGAATCATGTCATTTACAGTTCTGGTTAGGTAATAGTGGCCTCAGACGTCTATATAGGTCAGGTTGAACGTCTCAAATTCTGGGTTCTGTTGTAACCCAATTTTGACCTATTAGACATTAGATTTGGACTTTATATTATTCTTCAAGTTTATGGAGAAATCTGTTAACTTTCTACAGGTATAAGATTTGAATCAAATGGGCTTTTGGATTGAAAGTTATCCTGATTTTACTTGGCCTGCATCAAAGTAACCAAAAATGAAAATTTACAACAATAATTCTTTTAAGCTCAATACAATGAAAATGCTTACATTAATAGCACTTAAAGTGTAAAAATAATGAATTAAATTTTTAATAAACATACACTTTTAAGTGTTAATCACACCCCCAACCATCTTATTACTAGTCTCTAGTAATATAAAGCGAAAAGTCAACAAATTTTATATACATAGTAATAATCATTTATCTTTCATCAATTTATTAAAATAAAAAAACTCACTTTAAAGATCTTTTAATTATACGTCACATACACTTCAGTCAAGTTATTAATAAACATTCTTTTTGTGCTCAAATTATACCAACACATAATTATGGGGCTTATATGGAACGTAATTTTTATTCTAATATTT
>JANKKC010045205.1:0-10956 GCA_026225755.1 Bursera bipinnata
TAAACAAAAATATATATTTTAAAAGGTTCAAGACGTGTGTTAGATAAGTATCAAACACTATATCAAGTGTCCAATCTCACGCTCGACATTCGACATGTAATTTTAAGATGTCAGATATCAGATATCTTAAATTATCTTATTATACTAAATGTGGTAAATTGGTTATTATAAAAGTTTTTTACAAACATTCATGATAAAAAGTTTTTTATTGGAGGGAGGTTGAAGTTTGGTTTTAGCTAATATATAGAGTTACATATTATTACTAATCTCATGAATATATATTGTTGTTATTATTATATATTAATTAATTTATCATAAGAATAAAAGTTTTATCCATTTATTAGTAAACTAAAATTTTCATCAATCATGTATTTGATTAATGGGACTTGATAACTCTTCCAAGTGGTATATAACTTCAAGGGAGACACAGTCAGTCCAAAAGTCCCAACTTCCAAACCCACCTAATCATTTTCATTTTTCAACTTATGATATGAAGTCTTAACCATTTTATAAATTAAGGAAAAATTAACAATAATTTATATGTATGGGAGGAAAGGATTAATATTTGTGCATGGGTGAGCCAATTTCTATGATGTAACACTGTCTTTTGGTTAAAAAAAAAAAATCACAAGAATCGAATAGTGAAACTCTGTACTCGAAATGATGAACCGTGCGATATGCACATCTAACATGTTTTATAAAAGTAGCCTAATCTCAAATACATAAAATAGGAACTCGTGAATTCAAACAAGATACAAAAGTAAATTAAAGAGAGAAATCAGCACTGCCTCTATCCTGGTCAGGGTTCAACACCCTAGCCAGATTATGTAACAACCAACATGAAAAATGCAATACAACTGACTAGTACAAAAACGAATGGAGAGAGATCAGCCCCTGAAGATGATTCGGGAAAATTAGATGAAGATGGTGTAGTGATTGTTGTGTTACGACCAGAAGTTGGCGAGGCTGTGGTACCGACAGGAGTTGATGAGGACCCAGATGGCGCTGTGGTCGATCCTGCTTCCTTTACGGTGACAGCAAGCTTCATGCCACTGCCACAATGGCCAGGCACGCCACAGATGTAGTAATGAGTCCCGGAAGTCTTTAGAGTGATGGTGGTAGCACCAGAACTGTCTGAGGTGATTGCATTCCCTGTAGTGCATGAGCTGTAGTCACTAGCGCTCACTTCATCAACGGTGTGCCCAGTTCCATAGTTGAACACTATCATTATAGAAAAGTTCAAGATAAGAGTTCATAAAGAGATCAAAGAAAATGTCCTAGAGCATATATATATATATATATATATATATAGGATTCCGCCACCACCATTATATCGTTTTAGAATCGTATATATAATAATATAGATGTTACCAAATTTTTATTACTAGTTTCCAACTTTTGCATACCTTCTTTTAATTTTTATATAAAAGGATGCATCGCATCATATATTAAGTTACTTTTATATATAATAAAAATTTATGAGAGTTGAGAACTCACCAATACTATCACCAACTGCGAAGGTCTTGCCGCTGGTCCAGGTGCTATAGTCAGTACCCATAGTCCAGCCTGCGGATTCTCCTACAGTGTAAACTGTGGCAAAGCTTGGAACCACCATACAAAACACTAAAGCTACAAAAACAAGTGAAGCTCCAGCTCCTGCCATTTTGAGATAGAGAAAGAGAGACAGAGCTAGGAAGATGTAGAAAGAAAGAAATTGAAAAGAAGAGAAGATGGATGCTTTGGGGATAGTTGGTGGGGGAGTGGGAAAGTTGTTTATATAATGATGTAAAGCAAATGAAATAAGTAAAGTTTGGTGCCACTTAATTCCACTGATCCATAAAATTGTAAAAGTGACTTGTCCATGAGGATTCCTTGAGCCAAACTCCACACCTAATGCAGAAAAAGTGGGTCCATATATCTCCTGGGTTCATTGTAGTTGCTTCACTTAGTCTCAGACATGGTTGTTAGGAAAGGGTCTACTCCCTGTAGTCACGATTTGAATGTACTGATTTTTTTAATATATTTTGAAGTAGCTAGAAGCCTGCCAGTTCACATATGCATAAAAGGTGCACCAAAAAGGTATGTCTTATATGTGCCTTTTCCTCCTCATCTCTCTTTCAAATGAAGATGGACTGTAATTAAAGGTACAGAATAATAGCTTCATGTGAGTTAAACTTCCTTTTCAACTTCATTTCATATTAATATTTGCAGGATAATATTGTTGCATGTATAGTTCTTAAATTAAATCTTAGAAAACTTAAATACTGTCACATGATTAAAAATCCATATATCATCACAACCCAGTACGTAGCCAGGCATGATTGAAAATATTAAGACACTTGAAGCTTACTCAATGTAGAGAACACTACAGTTAGGGAAAAGGTAAGCTGTTACAAGATTATTGGAAATTAAATTAATTAGCTCCCGCTTGACAAGAATGTATATCTACACAGGAAAATGATATCAGGGGATCAATAAGAATAGTTTACTAAACAGAGATGAAACATTAATTCATTTCCAGGCAACCAGACGAGCAGAGTATCAAAGATCTTCCAATTATATGAGGCCAACTTGATAAACATTCACAACTTGAATTTTGGATTACGCAGCGTTTAAACTGCAGCTGGTTTACTTAACAAAGTACGTAAATTCTCAGTTGCCGCATTGAAAGAGATCAAACTCTTGTGGCGTTAATCTGTTATTTGTTTCAACTTTTGATGCTAATAAATAGATTGGAACGCTATCAATATTGTGAAATTAGGTTTGGAGAGGATGAGACGTCCCAATTATGATCCAAAACCCATCAACTAACAGTTGATTAAGAGGTCTTCAAGCACATTATTTAGAGGAGAAAGCAATGTTGGATTAAGTAAACCGTTTCATAATTACATAGATTTAAACAAGTAGGTCCCAGCCCATCCATCGCATTTACATACAAGCTCAACAAAGCCACAAATCATTTCTTCTACTTTAGATGTAGTGATGACCTTAGCTTTAGTTGGCCCAATTAGTTCTGTCCAACTGCTCTTTTTATATGTTATCAACCACGCCCTTATAGAGGAGGGGTCCCGATTCTTTTGCTTTATTTCACTTTTCTAACTCTCACAACAGAGGCCATTGCTCTTCAAGAATCAAGCTTGACGATTGCAATTGCAATATGCTTATGTAATAATACATCCTCCTATTTTTTTTTTTTTTTTTAATTTTATGGACCCTTTACTTTTCATTTTATTCTCAAGAGTGGACATCATTACCTATGGAATTCTATCTATAAGATCAACTTTAATAATTTTGCTCTCAAAGATCAATTGCAGTACCGACGATAAGGAAAGTGAATTACTTGACAGATAATTTGGTCTGATTTCTTTGTCAACTTTTTGGCCTCACACTACTAACACTTAATATGGAATGTAGCCAATTGATGGTTTGCTCTCTGCCTGGAAATGCCTTAGATGTGTTCACAGTGCAAGAAATACGAATATCGAACAAACCAGACAATAAGGGTTACCTAGCAAAACAATAATCAATGTTTTGTTAGTCAAATTAAGCAACAATTTGAACCTTCGCAGTTTTTTATTGTGGGACATCACCGATTCTAGATTTAGCAGTTAGGTAAGTATCTGCAGAGCACCCAAGTCAGGGTATATTAAAGGAGCAAAAATTGAAATCCTCACTCTTCAAAAACAAAATCAATGCCAGGCTAAAGAAAAAAAAAAAAAAAAAAAAGAAATCAAAGGATACCAAATAGTTTGGTAGAATTTCAACATCAACTGGATTTTCTGGCTTGTGTATAATCAGCTGTGAGTTTCTATAATTCAACTTCTGACTAAAACCCACGAAACTTCAGAGCGAAGTTATATCCTGCCCCTGGTCAATTTAGTTACTTCCAGAAGACCTTCGTCCGTGTTGGGTCATGTTGCTAAATATTACACAAAACATTGATAGTTGTAAAGGAACAAAAACCCTCATGAAAACAAGCAGTCTGATGACATCTAAAAAGAGAGAGAGAGAATGGGAGCAGTCAAAATTTTAAGCTATAATTTAGTGAATCAGAAGTTCCTACAAGGGTAACATGAAAAATGAACTGTTCATGGTGATAAAAATGAACAAGAGACATAATGTTGTCCTAATAACATCAAAGAACTTGTGAGTGTAAAATACCGAAGTGGATTTGAAGACCCGCGGGTTATACCACAAAATACAGAAGCCGATCTTGGCGCAATTGTCCGAAATAAAAATTAAAATTTTAAAAAGGTAACTTAAAAGATGATAGGCTTCAAAGTAACCAGAAAAATTCAAATGTATGTGAACATTGTAAAATTCAATGACTACATTTCTACTGTTTGTAAGTCATGTTTTGTCTTCTGTGAAGCATTTCTCTCAACACAAGAGGAAATCAAGTGGATTGGTTTTATGTGACTTTTGTCAATAATTTTTTCCCGACCAATTTAGCAAGCAACAAGTCAATGCTATGAGGCGCAACTTGAACTACGCATGAAACAAAGAAGTGCACTAGCATATGTTGTTCCTAATCATAGCTCTTGCAAGTTTCGGTTGAGTGATCAAAGCAGCTTGATTCCAAAGATTTAGATTTACCAATTAAATAATCTTTCACGTAACCCTTTAATTCATTTATTTCTTCCCTGGTTTTGCTAACTACATGATTTAACACTAACACATCACCTGAAAAAGTCAAACAACGTGATTATAAAAGGGACTGAAGCTGCAATATATTAACAGGAGGTCTTAGAGAAGAAAAATAACCAAAAATTTTCTCAGATCCAGTACTCTACCACAGCTAAAACATAAGCAAGCCCATATGTGGTCACTTGGGAATTGTCCAGGGGCAGGGAGCACGCTGGATGTTCATCCCAACATGTTTACCATATGTTCACAGTCAAATTCCAGTACAGGATAATATTCAAGTTGAAAGAAGACTTTTGGTTTCAATGTATGCAAACACATATGTTGGACGTGCATCTAAGCAGTTGTTTCCCAAAGATATGAATTCTAGAGAGATATCATAGGTATATAGAGTTGATTAACCCCACTGTAGAAGTAGGCAGCATATAACAGTACTTCCTAACAGAAATCAATGTAACAATGTTAACAAAGCTCCATGTCCATCAAAAGCCATACAGTAAGATATTAACATTGAGATATATTATAATACTGATAAATGATCAAAACAGGTACATATAAATTTATTCAAGCAGCTCTTCATTCCCTTCCTAAGGTTTAGATTTACCAATTAAATAATCTTAGAAGTACCAATTAATTCAATTATTTCTTCCCCAGTTAACCAACTGCAAGATTTAATAATAACACAACACCTGGAAAAATCAAACTACGTGATAATAAAAGGGACTGAAGTTGCAATATGTTTAACAAGAGGTTCTAGAGAAGAAAATAACCAAAAAATTTCTTAAATCCAGTACTCTGCCACAGCTAAATCATAAGCAAGCACATCTGTTGATCACTTTAATGTCCAGAGAGCACACTGGAGGTTTATCCCAATATTTTACCATATATTCAAGTCCAAAGATAACTTTTGGTTCCAAACGTATGTATGTCTACATGGACCAACTCCTAAGCACTTGGATTCTAGGGAGATATCATAAGTAGATAAAAGTTGATTAACTCCACTCCAATCAAATGCAGGCCACAAAGTAAGAATTAAAATTGAGAATATATTATAATGCTGATCAAATTGGTAAGACAAGTACATAAAAATTTGTTCAAGACTTTAAATACAAAATCACAAACTGATGAACATAAAGAAATGGGAAAATATAACTACCTAAAAAAAAGTTCATTTCAGTTTTCATTGGCTGTATCTGCTTCCTCTGCAGCATTCAACTCGACTGATGTATCATCAGACTGCAAACCCTCTTTGTTTTGTAGTTTAACAAACTGTTTACTAGCTGCTACTCGAAGAGGTCTTCCCATAAAATCCTGCAAAAGACAACATCTCTTATGGGTTCTTTGATTTATTTCTTTTAAGATTTAAATAGGAAAATAAACTATAATATCATAAATATCCAATCACTAAAACCCAAATGTCAAACATACAAATAACTCATGCAGTCAATAAACTGATGATTACCTTCCCTTGGAAAGCAGAAAGGGCTGCCTCAGCTTCTTTCTTAGTTCCGAAGGAGACAAATCCATACCCAGAGGACCTTCTAGGATTATCATGAAAAATAACTTCCGCAGAAACAATGTCCCAGCCATCAGATCTAAAGAACTCCTTAAGGTCTTTAGCCCTTGCTTCATATGACAGATTCGCTACAAACAAGTTAAATGTTGGAAATTGTTTGGGCCGCTCAGGCGGGGCAGATTTCTTCTTTTTTGCCTTCGCATAATTTACCTTTAAAGTACGGCCCTCAAATTCCTATAAGAGAACTCATCAGATGAGAAACACCTCCTGATGGAAAAAAAATGGCAAGAGGACACAAGACAAAAAAAAAGCTTACACGTAGTTGCTGAGAGAACAAAGAAAGGTAAAACTTATTTAAAATCACATTCATCGAAATTATCAAGTACCCGAACATGAATTCGCCAACGCAAATGAGTTAACCACCATGAGACCCATATAAATTGGCCATATACTTGTTTTAAACTAGGTTAAAGTGGAGTTTTTCTACCTCCCTAGGTCCCAAATGAAGAAGGTCATCTAATCAAAACTTCAAATCAACTAATAGGCTATATTTTGTCAAAATAAAGCCAAACCAAATAAGAATTTCACAAGTATAGGAGAAACTCATTAAAGAATTAAAATATTAATATGCTTACATACGATTCGAGATTGTTGAGCGCAGTAAGAGCCTCCTCAGGAGAACCCATTGTCACAAAAGCTAAACCCCTGTTCCTGGTCTTGCTATGCATCGAAAGCTAAAACCACAACAACAAAAAACAACGCAAACCCACATCATGAAACGGAAACATAAAACCAAAGCACATATCAAAAAGAAACTTTATTCCTGAAAGCACAAAAATAAAAAAATAATAATAAAGAGTAATGACCTCAACATCAAGTACTGTCCCATGCTTCTCAAACAAAGCACGGATATCTTCAGCAGTGGAAGCCCAAGGTACGTTCTGGGCAATCAATCTGTCCTTAGAGTATTCTTCTTGTTCTTCATTGGTTGTAGTTTCAGTGGACGAAGAAGAAGAATCAACAACTGGGGTTTGAGTGGTGGCAGAGAAATGGATAACAAAATTGCTAAATTTTTTGGGTTTAATGGGAAATGTGTGAGAAAAAGAGAGAAGATTGGTGTTATGTTGATTTAGTGGTTTATGGAGGTACAAATGAGAGGCTACATGCAACCGTTGTTGATTTTGTTTAGTGGAGAAGTAGTTGGTTGAAGGGATGCAGTGAAGACGAAGAAGAGCCATAAGCCGTTTGAGTTGGCAGACTGAAAGTTTGTATTGCTGCAAGCGAGTGAGCAACAAGTGAGTTTTGGATAAGGCGGTTTGGAGATTTTTGGAGGCAAAAATATCAAGAGCCGAATCGGACACTCACATTCACAAGCAAGTTGCAGTTTTGGAGTCATAAGGTATTTGAACGACGTCGTTCCTTAACTTGGAGATTCAAAAGTTAAATAAATAAATTGTATGCTACTAAAATTGACCAACCTTGCAATTCATAATTGATGCATCTCTTAGTGTAAGAGGACATCTGTTTCATATTGCATAACCATAAATTGATCATATATGAATCTAAAATGATCAGAAATTCCTGGCTGCCAAAAAAAGATATGTGATTTGCTCTGGCAGGTTATAAGAGATGTCAATATAGATCCAACAATCAAAACTGAGATCTTTGAACTGTAAATAATATCATCACTGCCTTACATGAAACAGTTCCCTACTACATTTACTTTATGGTACAATGGACGATTCTACAAAATATTTTTTTTTTTAAAAAAAAAAAAGGAAAAGGAAAAAGAATTCCTCAAACTCCTTGGCAAGTTGTTTAGTTCCCAAGATACAAAGTTACAGAATTTGTAGCTTCAGACAAGCTATTTTTGACCATTCCTAACACCATCCTGAACACAATCAACTTCCAGATAGGAAAAGAAGAAATTAGGAAAATTCACATGAATTTGCTATCACTTTCTTATGCATTCTTGAGTCAGGAGTATTGTATTGCAAGGGTGACAGAGGCTGTCTCACTGATGGTTCCAGATCAAAATCAATCTTCTTCTCAATTGGGCTGCTCATTTTGGGGCTTGATTTTCGCTTGTTTGTCTGTAAAAAAGGGAAGCATATCAAACATTTATATGTAAATGTAGCTGGCTGCTGATATGCCAAATGATAAACAGAGACACAAGAAAAATAAGATGAGTTTTTAGGTCCACTATTTTTTTTCTCAGCCTCTGCATTCTTACCTTCGAAGATGCACTGCTCGTATGCTTTCCACCAGAACCATTAATGTTCCGTTCTTTTTGGTGTTGCCTCAACAACCTTTTGTTTTCCACATCCAATATTTTGTTTTCTTCATAAAGCAGTTTCACCTAAATGTTCCAATATTACATTAAGTTATGACTATGAAAATGGAAGTTGAGCAAGCAAATACACATATTATAACAATCTTCTCACCTCCTCTTCGGCTCTATCAAGGTTCACCCTTAGATGTTCTTTATCCTTTTCAAGTGTCTTGACTACAGCAGCCAATGATAAAGCTTTTTGAGTTGACGGCTTCAAGCTGCCACAGGAAAAGAGAAGATCTCAAAATACAATCAGAACATATTAAAAAATATCTGTTGCTCACTTTGATATATTCAGCATCTACTTAAAGTTTTAGCAATTCACTGGCATAGAACAGAACCCTCTCCAAGGTAATGGGAAAAACAAAAGTTGGGAGAAGTTCCATACCTTTTCCACATTTCAAGCAATGATTGACAAGACTCATGTCCACTATTTGCCTCCAAAAATGCACGACCAGAAACAAGCTCATCTTTACTAACCAATGTCGCTAAAATAGACTCGAGTAAATTGTCTTCCATAGGAGGGCCCTCAGCAGAGGAATCACCCTTTAAGTTAACAAAAAGTATACACTTGTCAAACTTTACTCCATAAAAATTAAAGTATCCAATAGTATCAGAAAATACTACAAAAAACAAGAAACATAAAGAAAAGCTAGAAGCCCATTTGCAAGTACTCTCAACCAAGCACAAACAAACAGAAGAGACACTAGTCTCTAACTTATGGTTACTCAACAGTGGCATTGACAAGCTAACAGCAAGTGTTACGAGACATAATTCCAGTGCCACCACTGTTAAGTATATAATTTTTTAAAGGTTGTCAAAATATTCATTTAAGTTTCAACAAATTTCAACACTATTCTAAGCTCTAAGGTCATAATTAAGTATCATCAAAAAAGAAATCCCCATAACTAATAATTCAATGTGTCAGCAATAGAATTTCTTTCAACCTTTCAGGCATGAGAAACTAAACGTATATATAATAATCCAAATGTAGGTTCTTGTTCACCAATCAATCATCTCGAAGCGCGAAAATTTCATCGAAAAGGGAATTCAATAAGATTCATGATTCCTATCAATTCACCATAAATTGAGAAGCTAAGATTGATGGCATCTGATAGCAATTAAAATCTCATTCCAGTAATAATATACTTTTCTCTATTTTAAAAAGTTCACACTGATTTACTTTCAATTAGTCTCGGTACTCAATCAAGGAGTATATGGGAAAGAGAAGGAGAGAGACTACCTCACGAGTTTCATATTGGTTTTTGTAAAAGTTCAATTCTTCCAGGATCTGACGCAACTGCACCTCCAAATCCTTAACCCTAATTTCAGCCTCTTTAGCCCTCTCATCCGCTTCGTTTGCAAAATCCATCAACGCTTCTCGATCATGATCGTACAAGGAACACTCTGTCTCCCACTTGCTACACTCACTCAACAATTTCTTACACTCCTCCGCCAGCCTCTGATTCTCCTCCACAAACCTCTTCACCGCCTGCGCGTTCATACTCGCCTCCGCCTAACGAAATTCACAGAATCACATATCAATCAAAGCAAAAAAATGTAAACGAGTTCACAACAATTTTAACGTAAAAATCGAATTGATAATACGAACCCTAGCACGGTCGATGATTTGGTCTTTTTCTTTTACTTTTTCGAGTAAAACAGAACACTGATTACGAAGGCGTTGATTTGATTCTTGCGAGGCCAAGAGCTTTAATCGGAGAGTTTCTACGGAGATTGGGAGGCCCAATGTGTGATCGATTGTTTCTTTTATGTAGTTGTCGATTTCTTGAGGGAGCTCCATTATTGAAATCAAGAGATTCAAAACCCTAGATTGGATTTGGAATTGAAAGTGCTTTCTCTTTATGCTCCGATATTTCAATTTGAATGCAAGAAGGGGAGGGCTAGCCGTTAGAGCGCGTCTATAAACGTCGATTCTTGTGCGTTGCGTAGACGTGTCAGTTCTTTGTGTGGATGGACCCGGAAGCCGTTATATTGGGTCTCGTTGGCCCAAATTCCAACCGAGACTGGCGGCCCAGTTTAGTTTGTGTATGAACGATTTCTTCAATTGTAAAAAATTTATTAAATTATCTATTTTATTATCACACCTTATACAATCCAACAAATAACCCTATCTATGTATCATCATAACAGGCACCCACCAACTTTATCAATTGAGTAAAACATGATTATCTTTTTTAATCAATTCCTTTTATAAATATATTTTCTTATTTTCTTTTATCTTTTTAACAAATTCATATACTGCTATAAAAGATTTAATTTTTATTTTTGGAGTTTGATTTTAAACTTATTACCATAAAAATTGAGAAAGAAATTTAAAATTTGATGATTACAATTAGTGTTCATCTTGCTTGTTATTTTATTTGTCAAATCTCTTTAACTTATATTAAATTGGGTTTGAATTATAAATTAGGGTTTATGTAAGTTGGATGTAAAAAAAAAA